>JAURVB010000266.1:0-262063 GCA_033002965.1 Piper betle
TGTAAACTGGTGCATCTCTCCTTAAAGGAGTGCTCTCTTTAAAAATTAGTGAACTTTTGTAGTGGCTTTCCTGAGAATTTCCTTTTTTCTAGTTTCATAGTTGCATCTAAAGGGATTGCAATAATATCTCTTTAGAAAAGGTTACACTTCTCAATTGTGGCCGAATGTTTCTTTCCTCTTTTTATTGGTGCATCCTGGAGGTTGCAACCTTTTCCATCTAAAAATCTTTTGTAAAATATATTATTTTCCTTATTATGGATCATCCTTTAATTTTTGTTTAACGGCTCATTAGAGGAAGCATACAAATACCTTGTAAATCCATTCATTTTGTTTTCTGTTTTTTTTTTATAAATCACCATTGACTAAATTTGTATTTTCTCCTTTATACTTTCTTCCGTTATTTGCTTAAGCATAACGTTTAGTCATTCACTTTTAATCATTATTAAAAAATTTTCTTTTTATAAATGTGCTCGTCTGATATTTCTATTTTTTTAAAATCTCTATTGATTATTATATTTGTGTATTGCATAGGTGTTTTTGCTGATTAGATTATAAGGACGATAACATGGCAAATTTAACTTTATTTGGTTTAAAATAATAATAATAATAATAATAATAATAATATGATATCATTAGTTTTTTTTGTTGGAGCTGATAAAAAATATCCATTCTATTTTTTTATTTTAATATCCTTTGATACTGAACAAGAGTGCAGTCTTTGAACGTGGGAGAGGCACCTGGTTGTAGTTTCCATTGGGCATGCTTTGAGCAATAACGTTTGTCCAACGGACATGTTTAATAAAAAAATAAACATTTCTGTTGGAAGTGAGTCTTTACAAACATTACAAACACTCTAGCTTTGATAAATGGTGGAGTTGATGCAAATAACCCATCCAAATACAAAGCAAAAATTATGAAGAAAATATAATTTAGGGACTTGTTAGGGTCCCATTTCGATACTAGCATCGATCAATATTATTATAAAAAAAGCCCCCACGGTTTTTAGCTTTGGCATAATTCCCGGAATTCGCCGGAAATTACAGCTAAAGGAAGCAATTAAAATAAGCCACCATTATACTGCGACCTGTCCCAAATATGCTAACAGTGCGAGATAGTTTGGTTCATACGGTAAGAATCATACCCATCTCAGCGCACTAATAATAAAGACGACGAAGATGGCAAGACATGAAGCATCGGAACAATTGGAATTCAGCATGAAAACAAGTAATCAAAGTTCTTGGGGAAGAAGTGTAAGGTATCCCCTTTCCTATTTCCAACTTCTATTCTAGGACAAACGCGTGGGAAGATAAAAAGAGTCTTTGACTTCCAAACCCTTTTTTCCTATCAGAATCATTCGCCCCTCTTCATTGACGCCATTAAATATATATTTTAGAATTTGCTATCTCAAGCAATTTCTAAGCAAGTTACCTACATCATCCTTGGAAGACCTGCAAACGATTTTCATTGGCAAAAACTTCAATACGATAGTGCTTCATTGAGCTTACGGGTTCGACTTTGTACAGTCACCCCCACGAGAAAACATTTCTAGTAAACATGGATAATCATGCTTGTGTTTCCCCGTGTATTTTTGTAAAAATATGGATATTGAAGATATTTGTTGTACAAAACTGCAAAAGCCCTAATACATTTTTTGCATTTTACATGACACATGAAGAGGCTTCGCTTCCAAATGGTACATGTTACCTACTGCCTAATTTTCTTTCAAGACTGTACATGGCAAACAAGACAATAAAATTTAAAAATGCTCTCTGAAAAAGCTGATACTGCAAAAGGAGATCGAGGTTGTATCATAAATACAGGGAATTCGCAAACATTATACCCCGTCTTAGGCTTTCGCTGGCGGCTGCAAACTTGTCCTCCAGTGTCGATTCTCCCACAGCACGAGCTGCCCCTCGCAACTAGGAACACAGCAATAACCAATTAGGATGTCTCATTTTCAGACATGCCAAATGTGAAATGAAAAATGGACAAACATCAAAGCAATCTCACCCATTCTAGTGCCAAATTTCCACTATTATATTATTTTGGTCCTTTTTTATATATTTTTCAATCATCCAAATTCGAACTTATCCATTCTCAGAGCTGATGTAGTAGCCTTCATAGATAAGAAAAGCATATGCTACAGAAAATATATTGACTATGCAGAAGAAATCCAATAATCTTCTGAGACAGAAGAATGAAGTCATGGCAAGAAATTATGTTGCAAAATATAGCTCATTACTCTATAATAAATTATATGCACAAACCTGATATAAAAACTCGTCCAGCCTTCTAGATAGGCATATAATGCTTCCCTCAAATATGTCAGTCATCTCTATGATTTCTGCAAAAGTTGCACCATGGATAAATTCACAAATTAGCGAAATGCACTGCTCTAGACAAAGCAATAAAACTAGCATAAATAGTACAACACTCGTTATGATAGAATCACACCAACCAGACAATAAGAATAATCTTAAAAGGTGAAGAGAAAATACAAACAACAATAAAGTACAAAAAAATAATACCACTATTCTATTATTTGAAGCAGTTTAATCAAGCTCGTTTTGCTAGAATCATCAGGTTAAGACAAGTATACCCAACCTACCCAGTAAAAGTAAAGAAAAGCATTTCAGTTGAGGAGTTTTTGCACTTTTAATACTTTCAGGAATGTATATGCACTTTTGGCTTTCAATTCAAACAGAATGATAATCTTGTAAAGTAGTCTCACAAGCATAATCAATAAATGATCCTTGTCTTTGTAATGAGAATTATATCAATTTTGATTAATAAAAAACGATAAAAATCATTTATCCTGGTCATCTCTTAGTTCCAGCCAGTCATTCCATCCTCTTGTCTTAAAGGTTTATCGCACAATACTTTACTTTCTCAACTTAACCTCCTTTGGAAAGGAGGCGGAGATCTCAGTGCCCTCAAAATCAAAGTGAAGAGCGAGACACAGTATGGACATGCAAGGCAAGAATTTAAAGTCTCCAAGAAACAAGAGATGAAGTTAAGTTATCCTACGGAAATGATATTGACATAGAAAAGATCAACAAGAAAATTCCATCAAACATACTTCAATACAACCTATAAAGAATTATTTCAAACCTTTGACCAGCAGTAAATGACATCCATCAGATATGGTCGCACTTTTGATTCCACATACTCTTCAACATTGGTCTCCAACTTGCATTCTCTTTGTATCTACAAGAGTGCAACATCCATTAATTGCCCTCATCAACCTCCATGAAAAAAACAAGACACCAAGCCGAAACCTTGTGTACCTCAGCAATTTTTCTTGCAGTTTCTTGAAGTTGCTGAAGTGGCTTCGCCAGCTCGATTCTTAAATTTATTTGTTCACTGGACTTATCTCCGGGTATAAAACAACTGGCAAGAGCTGCAACTTGATGATGATCAAGATCATTGAACGTACCTAACAATGCAAGGAATCAGTAGTAATTGTAAGCATGCCAACACACTTGACAAGAAATCAATCTAAGCAAACTTTACCATCAAACATTAGTTCAGTAACAAGTAACTCATCTCCAGTATCTATCAAGCAAGCCGCCCTTCCTTTCAACCGTACAACACCATCAGAATCAATGTGTCCTAGCCTCTTCAAAACTCGTGCGCGATTTTTCAATTCGTCTCGAAACTTTTGAAGCTGAAGGAATTTACAAAAATCATATTCATCAGCAAACAAGGTATTAAATGTCTTTACACCTTTCTTTTGGTCAAAGTAGAAGTGTCAACCTTTTAAATCTCAAATATTGTACAATTAAAATCAGAAAGTGACAACGTAAAAGGGAAAGCTAATCCCCACCCACTTCCCTTGTCAATGAGGAACATATATTTTAAAAGGATAAATTTTTATAACAAGTGCACACATCTTTTATTCAAGCACTATGATCCAAAAGAAAAAAGAAAAGAAAAGAAAAGAAAAGAGAGAAAAAACTAAACTGATAATTTCCTGAAGATGGGAGACACGGCAAGATCAAGATGTTTGAGATTATAGCACATTTAGGAGGAATTAGGAAAGGGCGGGAAGAAAAATGTGCTGTCATTCCCCAAAAAATGTCAAAATTCAGCACTGAAAATATTCCAAAATCCAAACTATTGGCTAGCTGTCAAACTGCACCGAGTTCAAACACAAAAGTAGTTGAAATAGAACAGCATCTACAAACAGGAGCAGGGAATATTCAAAAAAAAAAAAACTATTCAAAACCTGAGATTCGCGCATTGTTAACTTCAACTGTTGAATTTCATGATTGACTTCTGCCTTTCCTTGAAAATTTGCATTTGATGCTCATTCTGGGAGGACTACAAAGCAAATAAATACACCAAAATCATGCACATGATGATTGGATAAATCAATGAACTAAGAAAATGAAAGAGCTCAGAATACTAGTGGCGACAGCAGAGCTAACATAAATTCCATGAAAATTAATGAGTTAAACTATACAATTTGGAACACCAACCTTATGCAGTGGATGAACAGATAATATTTCCTCAAGTTCAGCTAATTGATTAACCAAATTAACAAACTCAGGATCCTTAATTCCCATATCCTGATATCAAGGAAAATGAAAATTAGTGATAATGCACACACTCATAGCACTTCCAATTATCTGCAATTTGAGTCCATGCCTACCCATATAACAAGTACGGACTGCACATGCATATATCGGCAGACACACATGGGAGGGGCATGAGAGAAAAACCAATCATAATTGTC
Source organism: Piper betle (assembly GCA_033002965.1). Taxonomy (NCBI): domain Eukaryota; kingdom Viridiplantae; phylum Streptophyta; class Magnoliopsida; order Piperales; family Piperaceae; genus Piper; species Piper betle. The sequence continues at coordinate 4,739 of JAURVB010000266.1, forward strand.
ATACAGATAATATGTTCCAACAAACAAATATCACAATCTCTTCTATATTGTCATTCAGTCTTAAAAAGAAAAGAAGCAACAATGTTGTCAACATTTATATTTGACGAGGAAATACAACACATTTCTACCCATTAAGCATAAAAATCAGCTGCTAAGTAAGGCGGAAAAGCATGGTTGTACCAACCAAAAGCAATCACTGATGATAGGACCTATCCAGTAGTGGAGGGAAGTTTTGAATTTTTGTGGTCTATAACTCCTGTTGAAGTGTTAACATATGGGTGGGTTTCAATATGTTGTTTTATGTTGACTGTTTTCATGTTTCTAAATTAGAAATTTTAGTTGAGGATTTATAGATGTTATCCCTAAGAATCAGGGAACAATTGTACCTACCTTATCTCTACAAATAAATAAAAGATCAACACATGGGGGAATACACAACGTATTCACCCTCTTTGTCCGTATTTAGTTTAATCCTCTACCAACTGTCTTTTTATATTTTTAACTCCCTAAATTAGGATCTAAGCTGTAAGGTTTTGTAATAGATTTGCACTTATCCGCTCATGCAGGAAACACTAGTGCCATAAAAATTATATCTCAAGCTTAGCTTTAATTCCTCTGGGAAATCCTGCAATCTGTGATAAGAATTTCTTCACACACAAAAAGCATTTCAATAGGACAAAAATATTTAGTTAAAGGTCCTACAAGCAAATATCCAATGCTACCTAAACTACTTTTCATACAAGCATTAAGGGGATTCTGATATACAGAAAGAATTGAACAATTCTGCTAAAAACCTACTTGTACAGGATCAGGTTTTGGAAGGCCTTGTGGAAAGCGAGTATCGAGTCCTCGTATTGCAAGGAGCATGTTACCTCTGGCTTTCACTGGTCTAAGATCAGAAGGAACAGACACACAGATACTGCTGAGAACACATATTAATGGCAAATGAACAGGAACCTATGGCAAACAACAATTCCAACAATGTCAACAATCTAAGATAACAACTCTATTGCCCATCTGATTATATAAAATGAAACTGACCACACAAATGAAGCTGTCGATCTATGACCTCAATCAACTCACCACATGCATTTCACCCTTCTCTCCGGCTTTAGGCGGGTATGGCCTTGAGCAGGAACCGTTTTCATTTACAACAGCTGAGCAGTGTAGCAAGATATCCACTCTATAGTTACTACTACTTTGGGTAGGTAATGTTCCTAACAGAGGCGGAGGCTTTTTACAACATAAACCACCACACCCCAACCCCAGTCTGTAGCAGCATCCTGCCTTCACCTAAAATATCACACCAACCAGTTAGCTATTTAAAAAGCGGATCAAGTGGCTGCAGGTGGGTCACCACGAACATATACATTATTACTAATTTCAATTAATGTCAGATTTAAAACTAACATACCAGCCTCCCAGGAACAAGAAAACATAGAACTCTTTCAGGTCGTATTATTTTGGTCATCACTTTTCTCTCCATTTGTGTTACACTGAGTCTCACTTTATGATATTCAGCAACATCCGTCTGCATAAAACTATGCATTAACATTGACACCTTCTAACTATATGATCTGTTCTGCATGGAGTAAGATAAAATACCTCGCCTGAGGCATCAAGAATAGAAGCTTCCCTTTCTAGTTTAGATAATCTGTCTCCGATATCTGGTAATGCCTGGAAATACCAGTTGATTTTACCATCTGCTATGAGGAGACTTAGAAATTCATAAAGCTTCTGAATTAAAAAACGGTGTTAATTGGTACCTTCTCATACTGAAATTGATGAAAAGAATTCTTTATGACATGTTCTGCAGTGAACTGGCCCTCTGCTCGACTCATCAGATTCAAAATTGAGTAATAGCTTAGCCTAAAGGTACTAACCAAGGGAGCTGGCTTGCCCAAAATCATGTCCTTTAGAGTGTTCATCTCCATCTAAAATAAGAAAGTATAATCACCCCCGTATGAAAAAAAAAAGCAAGAATGACTGAGACATGCTATCTTAGAAACAATAAAAAATGTAAAAGTAAAATAATAGAGAAAACAATCATCTAGCCCCATGGCTTAACAAATCCTACAATAACTATAGAAATTTGAAGGCAATACAAAGACGTACCCCCCAAACCCAAAGCTTGGTTCAAACAGTATAACATTGTAAGGTTTACAATACGTATAAACAAAAGATATTCATGCACAACTTATAAACATAGGCTATGTGTTTCTCACTAAAACTGCAACTCAAAAACTACTCGGTGCCCAGTTATCTTTAAATCAGTGGATTTGCTTATATTCTTAGTTAGAATCTGTCCTAGCCTTTTTAACTGAATCCACCAGTATAATATCCACAATCACAAGTCTTGGAAGTAGACAGCCCACCAGGCTACACCTTTGCCTTATAACTTGAACTTCACCTGTCATTCCATTGACTGGTTCAAAAAATGTCGTATAAATCCTTGCTATTTTTTTTAGGTTTTAATGCATTAAATTATTCTTGCAACGTGATACTGCAAGCACCTAATGTCACCAAGACACTTAATACACGTCACACAACTGTCAAAACCACTTTTTGTAGCACAATCATTTTCAGTCCAGAAACTAATGGTCTGCTTCCTCAGTAAGAAAGAAAAGGAAAGTGTGAAAAGAGTATTTTTCTCACACTTTCCCTTGTCTGTTAAACTGTAAAAAAAACTTTTTAATATTTCATCAAGAGAGAAAGTTGCTCCACAATCATTTTCTCACAAAAAAGTGAGAAAAAAGGTAGAAAGTGAATATGTCACTTTACACCCTTCCTTTTTCCTTTTAGCCATACGCATGGGAGAATCAATGGAGAAGCGTTTACTTTTTCTTTTCTTTTTTCTTCTTTCTCACAGGTATTTTTTTAAAAATTTCTCCATTTCTCACAATAATCAAACAGACCCAAGATTTAGCTTAGTTAAAATATAAGAGCAAAATAGAGCATAAAATTCAAAGGCATAGATATATGAAAAGACCTGCTCATCAATCATTATAATGCAGATACCACGTTCATCTTTGCCACGACGTCCAGCTCTTCCACTCATCTATTCATAGTAACAAGAAGGGGAAAATCAAATACAGTCATTTTTTTAAGACAAAATGTTAGTTTACATGAGCCAAAGCTAACCACAAATAGTCTAGGCAACTAACAAAATAGAATAAATTGCAAAGCATCTGTCCAGTACCTGACTATATTCTCCAGAGCCTATGTAATGGTGACTGTCACCATCCCACTTCTTAACAGATGTAAAAACAACAGTCTTTGCTGGCATGTTCAACCCCATTGCAAACTGCATTACGTTACAATTATTAATGCTAGCTAGCAATGCCTCCGTGTATCACTGGTTTTTAGTAGTATGCATGCATCAAATTTCTAATTTTCTAGAGGATTGCGGCTTGCCAAAGTCACGTTCATATAGAGCTAGGTTCCCCAAATAATGAGAATCAGGTCTCAAAAGGATATGGCAATAAAAGAACCATCTTGAAAATGCATGTAGTAACACTGCAGAGATTTCTATTCAAGCTAGGGTAATCATCATACTAAACATATTATTAGGCTGATCCAGGTTCCCCATTAAGATATAAGAATGTAACCCTTGGCAGATTTGAGGGAATTTCCATATAATAAACTTAGTAAATGATGCATCTATTAAGTCAGAAAACCTATTCCAATAGCTAAAGAATGCACCAAGACAGCAAGCCACCACTTACTGTTCCGTTGCAAAAAGAGCCTTTATGAGACCTTCTTGACAGTGTAACTCCACAAGTTCCTTGATTATGGGTAGCAGGCCAGAATGATGTACAGCAATACCTCTTTGAAGCAGTGGCAACATCAGTTCAATGGCAGGTAGTCCCCTATCCTCTTCACTTAAACACAATATCGCATTCCTAAATGCCTCTTCGACAGTATCCTTCTCCTCTTCGGTATTAAAGTTAAGCTTTGACATAGACATAGCATGTTGTTCACATTCCCTTTGACTGAAGCTGAAAATAATAACAGGCTGGAATTTACTCTCCATAATCAGCTGGTACAAAGAACAAAAGATCAATTTAGGCTGTGCATTTGATTATTTTAAACAAAAAATTTCCCGTACTCAAAATTACGTAAACACCATAAATAACTAAGAGAATCGCTCAAGGAAAAATGTAAGATCCATGTTTTAGTCTTCTTCCTGTTAGACATGGCTATAACAAAAAGATTTTCAGCAAGTATAAATGGATAAAATGGTATAGAGAGCAGGTTGACAGTTGCTGGTAAATGAAGGACAGAAGGAAAGGAGAATAAAAAGGGAAATGAAGGCTCTCAATAGCAGAAAAAGAGAAAAGTAAAAAAAAATCTACATCGATCTGCTTGAAGACAAATGAATCAATGAGCAATCAAACATATCACTTGATGACACAGCATTCTTTGATCACAAGAAGCAATCATGGGATCTTCGTCCTCTACATGGGCACATGTTTTACTACATTCATTTAAACTATAAGATACACGAACCAAATGTTATGTATGAATAAATAGCCCGTTAAGAGGTGAGTTATGAAATAATAGTGTATTTGTAGGTGTTAGACATAAGTTAAAAGTATAAGGCCATTAGGCCCATTAGATTAGGGTTCATAAAGGTTTAGTATAATACGTATTCCTCCTGCAACTTTGGGAATAATCGAAGATGAATGAAAATTTAGTTTTATCCCTCTGACGTGCCAACTCTACTTCTAAATTTTTCACTAAATTCCCTGATGTGCCAAATCTATCTCTCAATTCATCACTAAATTCCTCATTTCCCCTAATTTTGTTAGATCATCATACAAGTGATCTAACACCAAACAACTAGCAATCACAAAAGTTAGTGTGCTTTGAAAAAAGCCCCTGAGGTAGGAAAAAAGTCTTGACACTTCAATTTCAACAATGTATCTAAAAAATGAGGCAAGGTAATGTATAAGCCCCCATCTGCAGACATTTTTGCTTCATAAAGAAAGAGGGGCAAAATACGTAATCTGACCTCAATTCTTTGGAAGCAGGTAAATGACAAATAAGCGGAACACAGAAAAATTGCTACCTTGACAATTTTATAAATATCTGATCCACCAGAGGCAGTACCATTCTTCGCAATCCTTCCACTAGTCTTAGAAAATCCGGACTTTTTACCCTCACCAGTCTTCTGCTTTGAAAAGGTATCCTGTAACTTCATGTAATTGGCCTCCTTGAACTGCTCATTCTCGTCCACTACAAGAAGCAAACCATCTCCACCCACGGGGAATGCGAAATGCTGGAGGGGAGTAGGTCTAAAATCAGTGTAAACCACATGACATGGCTGCCTGTGCAAATTACATATCCACTCAGCAAACTCAGTTGCATTTGACATTGTAGCTGAAAGGAAAACCATCTTAATTGCAGGAGGAAGAAATATAATGCTCTCCTCCCAAACCACCCCCAGTTCGCAATCTTTCATGTAGTGAATCTCATCGAAAATAACCAGAGCAACCTCCTTTAACACTTCCGAACCCCTGTACAACATCCCCTGAGAATCTCAGTGGTCATAACCAAGCAACTGGCATTGGGCGAAAGCATCAAATGGCCGGTCATCAGGCCAACATCTGTGAACTCTTGGCTCAGCTCCCAGTACTTCTGGTTGCTCAGAGCCTTGAGCGGAGATGTATAAATCAATCTCTGCTTGCCGCGGAACGACATTGCAATCGCGTACTCTCCCAGCCGAAGTATGGGCAGAAACCAGCACAGACTCATTGCGCTCAAGACAATCTATTGACAATTGCTGGAACGGATCAAGATTGAACTGGTACGTCTTGGCCATCGTCCCGTTGTACAGAGGATCAGAGAGTGTCCCATGAACGACCTCGTCTTTGGCCGACGCACAGCCATTGGGGACGGCAACTTCGTGCACACAACTTCGAGCCACAGCTCGGCGTTTCGGCTCCGACTTGGGAGTCTCGGTTACATTCGCATTCACCGAAGATTCCGGCGTCTTCCTCTGCTTAAAGGCCAGAACTCCTCCATTACTGCTAAAAATTTGAACAACGCAACATCGGCGCACAATCAAAACCATGCACATTGCAGCAATTTATGAAATATGATACATAAAAGTGTGCAATAAACCCTAAAACCCGGTCGAAATCTTGTTAATTGGAGAATTGCGACGACATAAGGGGAACGATGGAAGGTGGGAAGATGGAATACCTGCTCCTCGTCGGCGGCGGCGGCGGCGGAAGAGGAGTCCGGCTAGGCTACTCGGTGGTTCCGAAAAAACAGGGCAAGATAATGTATCCGTTTAACGTATTTTGGTTTCTCGGGTGTATTTCCGAGGTATATCCGTGTTTACTAACGCTGAAACATAAAATGAATTTCGAGTTTTTTACCGGGTATTGACTATCCCTTTTTTATCCTTCCACAGCATTTCAAAGTATATCAGAACAATGGATTCTATGGGGAAATACGAAGATCTAATAAATCTTTAAAATATAATTTAACTATTTAATAAGGGTAAAGAGTTTACGAGTTTATGCCCTCGACTTTGATCTAGTCGTCTGATTAAAAGAATGGCTCAGATAAATTATTTTTTAAAGAAAACTAAATTTTGATCTGGGCTGTCCGATTATAATGATGGCCTAAATCTATTGTTTTCAAAACAAAAAAAATTAAACCTCTCGATGGCGGTTGCTGACGTCCTGCCATAGCCGCTGCCCTCCCCCTCGACCCTGCCATCCCGCTGCCCTACAGCCTCCTCCTCCCAGCTCCCTACTCCACGCTCCCCCGCTATGGATGCCCTGCCCCACCACGGTGGGGCAGCGACCACATAAATTTTGTTTATTTTTTTTTCTGCTTGCATGACCTGATTTGGCTTCTATTGGCCAAGTTTGGTCACTACGAGCTGGGCTTGGCCGTCCCCCGATTAGATCTAGTCAGGGGAAGGCTAGATCCAACATGCAATGGTCGGACTTGGCCAACGACGACCATATTTGGCCACACAACAAAAAAAATTGCCGAATCTTTGGCTGCTGGCCCGATTCAACGGTTGCCTGTTATGTTCGACTGCCCTGTAGTTGAAATTGTTATGTGAGCAGCCAGACAAGGCCACCTGCGGTCGGATGTGGCCGGCAATGGCCAGATTTGGCCTCCTGCGTTTAGTGGCGTTTTTTTAAACAATAGATATGGGTCGTCCAATGACCCGGATCAAATTTTAGCTCTTAAAAAAACAATAGATATAGGCCATCCTTATAATTGTATAGCCCATATTAAAGCTCGGGTTATAAAATTTTTCTACCAAGGTGCAGGTCAACACCCCATTTAATAATACCTTTTTTTCAAAATTAAAATTCATAAAATATTAAAATTAAACTCCTAAATTAATGCTATATATATGGAGAAGACAACGAAAATATTTTAAAATATCATCATTTTTAAGATTTTTTTACCAGAAAAAATAAATGTTTTTTAATATTACCGTGTAGTGGGAAGATCTTGGCTAACTATTAGGAAAGGGAAAAAATATAAATGTCTAAATACCCTCAAAAATTAAAATAAATTCAACTGAATATTTAAAATATTATGTAAGGACGAGCCAGCCTCCCTTGGGCTGCCTCGACAGCCGAATCGGGGTGCCCAAGCCCAAAGTTAGCTAAATCTTGGCCGCCTAAGGTAACGGCATCCACCCATTCAAGCCGAGGGGCAGCCATTCCCCAAGCAACGGCTAGCCCAAATGTTGACAAAGCAAATTTTTTAAAGTAGTTGCTTAAATAAGGCATAATTTTTCTATTATAATAAAATTTTCTACTTTATAACAACTATCATAATTTTCTTATTATCTGATAATTTTTTTTCTTTTTGATGAAAAATCTATTTCTAATCCTAGTCTTAAAAATGCATGTGTGAGTAGATTGTGTGAAACGTGGATATTAATTAGTATAAAGTTTATGAGACTTTATTTTCTTAAATATTTTTTTATGGTGTAAATATTATTTAGCTTGTAGTTGTAGCTAATAAGGAGGTGATTATCTTTCTTTCGCCGCAAGTGAGATGACTTGCAAAACATTTCTCTCTCTCTCTCTCTCTCTTTCTTTTGACTTTCAAATCTTGATACAATTTTTTTACTGTGTACTTAAAACACGTATATATGACACTTAAATCATGCTAAAATTTGTATGATGTGGGTATATTTATCCATGTCACTTGAAATGTTTGAGCTTCAATGTGCAACCTTATCTTATTGAGTTGAATCCTATTAGCTATTGTACAAGGAAGTATTAAAGAGCTATTCAGCCTAACTTCATACTTAAAGTTGGGTATATTGTTTTAAAAAGTTCGACTCCAAAAAGTTTTTGAGTTAACTTACTTTATGATTTATTGAGTCAAACTTCGTAACTGATTCTCTGTGAATAAATTTTATGTTTGGCCTCGTGTGTCTTCACAAGTCAAATAAACAAAGTCTTGAAAATATATTATTATTTTTAGTTTAATTAAATTAATAATTTAAAATAACATAAATTATATATATATATATATATGAGAGCCGATTTTTTGCGCCAGAGGCAGGAAATCGGCTCTCTGCGCCACACTTTTCTGGGCCGTCCGATTACAAGGACGGCCCAGATGTATGGGTTTTTTTAAAAAAAAATTAAAATTTGATCTGGACCGTCCGATTTCATGGACGGTCCAGATCATCAAGCCCGCCCCACCCCCTCTCGCCGCCGCGGCCGCCGCCGCCGTCGCCGCGGCGCGTGCCGCCCGCCCCACCCCGCCCCGACGGCCGCCCGCCTAGCCCCTCCGCCCCGCCTCCTCCCGCCCCACCCCGTCTCGCCGCCACGGCCGCCCGCCCAGCCCCTCCGCCCCGCCTCGCCGCGACTGCCGCCCGCCCCACCCCGCCCCGACGGCCGCCCGCCTAGCCCCTCCGCCCCGCCTCCTCCCGCCCCACCCCGTCTCGCCGCCACGGCCGCCCGCCCAGCCCCTCCGCCCCGCCTCGCCGCGCGCCTGCCCGCCCTCGCCCGCCTCGCCGCGACAGCCGTCCCGCCCCGCCCCCTCCTCCTCTGCCCTTGCCCGCCCCCGCCGCGACAGCCGTCCCGCCCCGCCCCCGCCTCCTCTGCCCTTGCCCTGCCCCCGCCGTGACGGCCGCCACGCCCCACCCCCTCCCCCTCTGCCCCTGCCCCGCCCCCGCCGCCGCCCTCCTAGCCCCTCGGCCCCCTCCCCCTCCGCCCGCCCCTCTCCGACGCCGCCTCCCTCCGCCCCCCCTCTCCAACGCCGCCCCCTCCTCCGCCCACCCTCGCCCGCCCCCCACCCCCGGGCCGGCCGGCTGCGGCCGGCACCCGGCCGCCGGCGGCGAAGTGGGTGGGTTTGTTTTTTTAATCAAATCTGGGCCGTCCAATCAACATGGACGGCCCAGATTGAAATGTGAGGCAGGAAAGTTTTCCTGCCCTTTGTGCAGGAAAACTTTTCCTATATATATATATATATATATATATATATATATATATATATGAGAAATAATACGGTGCGCTGCCCACTGTTGGCAGTGCACCATCGCTGCATTGATGAGGGCCGTTGGATTTTGATCCAACGGCTCTCATCAATGGAGCCACCCATCTTGTTTTAGACCCGCCCGCCGGCCCGCCCGACCCGACCGACCCGCCCGACCCGCCCCTCCCGCCCCGCGACCGCCTCGCCCCACCGCGCACCGACGGCCGCCGCGCCGCCCTCCCCGCCCCCAGCCGAGGCCCCCGGCCACCACCCTCCTCCCCCGCCGGGCCAGCGCCCGTCGCCGCCGCCCTCGCCCCGAGCCGGAACCGTGCACCGCGCCGCCCCCCTCCGCCACGGCCCGATTCGCGCCGCCCCTCTCGCCCCTCGCCCCCGGCGGGCGCCCGACCGCCCGCTCGGCCGCGGCGAGGCGCGGGGCGACGGGGCGAGCGGAATCGGGCCGTGGCGGAGGGGGCGGCGCGGTCACAGTTCCGGCTCGGGGCGAGGGCGGCGGCGACGGGCGCTGGCCCGGCGGGGGGAGGAGGTGGTGGCCGGGGGCCTCGGCTGGGGGCGGGGAGGGCGGCGCGGCGGCCGTCGGTGCGCGGTGGGGCGAGGCGGTCGCGGGGCGGGTGGCGGAGAGGGGGTGGCGGGGGCGCCAGCTGGGGGCGGGGACCTCGGCCGCGGGCGATGGCCGGGCGGGCGGAGGGGTGAAGGGCGGGGCCGCCGGCAGGGGCGAGGCCGCTGGCGGGGAGGGCGGCGCGGCGGCGGGCGGTGCCCGGTGCGGCGAGGCGATCGCGGGGCGGGAGGGGCGGGTCGGGCGGGTCGGGCGGGTCTGGCGGGTCTGGCGGGCCGGTCCAACAATGGGTGGGTGGGTGGTTTTATTGTGGGCCGTCGGATCAAGATCCGACGGCCTACGTCTGGCAGCGCATTGGCGCTGCCAAAATAGGGCAGCGCACTGTAGCGCTGCTCTCATATATATATATATATATATATATATATATAAATCTAATGCCAAAACAATGTCTACAAGTTTGCTATATAGTTTTGCATGCTAGATTTAAAATTTTATATAAATGACTTGAGTTAGTTTATAGTCAAATTCTATTCCATAGACTACTAAGTGGAGCCGTGACTCTTAGCTTAAAGATCAATATAATTTTATTACAAATTAATTTTGCTCCGACTTTTGGTATACTATGCCAGAATAGAGGAAGCAAATTTCCCACCATGTTTACACTTACTCACTAATCCCATAGCAAACTATATAATACCCAAAAATGGGGCCTGAACACAAGTTGAGCTAACTTATGAATTTTTGTAGCTTCACTCAAACTTGATTTATTTTAAGTTCGACTCGAACTCGATCTTAATTGAATCGTTCGACTGAACTCGATCTTAATTAAATCGACTAAACTTGATTACTATAGATCCGATTTCAGATTATATCAAATTTGACTCGATTTGAATCGAAAAAACTCGATTCAATTTAAAATTCAGTTCAAATCGACTAGGTGTCTAATATAAACCTTTAGCTATTTTTTTCCTTTAACAATACATTGTTAATATAATATTAACGATAATAATTTGACATAAAAATAATTAAATCAAAATAATTTAATAGTTATTATATAACTATTAATTATAAAAATTATCATTCATATTTTTATAAAAAATAATTAAAAATATTACATTATAAAAAATAAATTAGATGATGAAACTCAAACATGATTGATGCTCGACTTGAACTTGAAATAAAATAACTCAATTTAAAACCATATAACTCTAAAACTCAATTTATTTATCAAACGAGCTGAGTTCGAATCGAGTCACTTGACTCGGGCTAGTGCCCGCCCTACCAAAAAATAACCAATATCCACATCCAGAGATCAAAATTTGGCCGTATTTAAGCCATGTTTTATTCGCCCACTGGAGCGTGATAACTGATATCCGCCATCGGCCAATCAAACCCCGTTTGTATATGAACCTTTTTTTCTCATTATAGACATGAAAATCAATTCTCATTGGTAGCTTTTAACTCCACCGTAGAAAAAAGCCTGTGGCCATTGTGCTCCCAGGACAGCATCCCTAACATCATCACATCATCAACCAACGATAGTAAGCTTTGAACACATATTTCATCTCCAACACGTTCCTCGTGTAAGCATCAATGTCGCGTCCTACGCATCTTTCCTTCGCGCATTCAGAGCACCAACTTGTAGAGCAAATTGATGCAGAGCTGACTTGGGTTGAGGCCATGCCTACCAGCTTCTTGTTGGCGTCGAAGTTTACCTTTGTCACCGTAGAAGTCGTCTGTGACTTCTCAGACTTTCCCTACTTTTCTCAGGGCCGCCAACTTTGGCCATGCCATCCACAACAATATTGGATAAGTTTCTAAAGCAATAACTTAAATCTTGATCAACAATGTAAAATAGAATGGCGAGGCACTTAAATGTCAAGACAATTTACTGACTCACAAGTGATAAGTGATATCTCTCCTTTCAAGCGAAGCACAAGGACAAAAAACAATCTACGTATTTATTATCATTGGATAACAAATTTGTTTTGAACGAATGATGATAAAACAAAAAGAAAACAGAAGTGCCAAGCTCCCGCTGCCTTTGCTTCCCCCAGCTTGTGTTTCTGAGCTTCCACCTGGAAATCATTCATGCCCAGATGTGGAGATGAACAAACAGATTCAGCATGGAAGGGATGCAAAGGGGATAGTTCGCAATTTATGAAGAAAGACCATCAACATAGTTAAATCATTCAGCAGAACTAAAATCTGATCCATCAGTACAATTCCTTCGTATCATAATTTATTAAGACGAATACATCATGATGCATAATAAAATCAGAGACTGCCAAAATAACAATGAATCTAGTTGCAAGCCAGACATGTTCAGTAGCCACAACCATACTAGATAAAGGACACTTCGTTTGGTGCTCACTTACGTGTACATATGAATGCCAAACAAATTATCGTCAATACAAGAGACATTTTACATCACTCTAAGAAAATAGCAAGCTCTACCTTCCATAACTACAAAAGCACATGCAATTCCGAGGAAGGAATAAGGTTGCAGGGGCAATTGTAATTTCTAATATACATATATAAGCTTCAAAAAGCGAGCATCAGTGAAATGGGAAATGACTAGACGGAGTAAAACCATACTCATGCTTACCTTGCCCACTTGATATTCTCACATTTATGGAGCTTAGCCAAAGAATATTAGTCCAGTTGCTCCAAGTCATTCTTTCCAAACATCAGTGGAAACTCATCAAACTGCTCAGAGAATTCATGGCTGCTACTGATGTTCCTCAATGCTTGATAAACCTGATAAATGGATAACCTGTCCTTGGCCCGTGAAACAATGCAACCACAAGCAACCTTCAAAAACTCTAGTATCTCTTCATCGTTGCCTTTCCCCCAAATGGATTCATCAACAACATCCTTCATCCTACCTGCACTAGCGAGCTGGTTCACCCAATCAACCAAATTCCCTTTGAATCCTTCACCTGCATTCCTCACTTCGGTTGGTCTCTGCCCAGTCGCAAGCTCCAACAAGACCACCCCAAAACTGTAAACATCACCCTTGAGGGAAGGCACAAGGGTGCTGGCATACTCTGGAGCAACATACCCAAACTCCCCAAAATTTCCATGAACAAAAGAGCTAGCATGGTTATCAGAAGTGGCCACCAGGCGTGACAGACCAAAATCGGCGATCCGGGCGTCGTAGTCCTCGTCGAGGAGCACCGAGTTGGAGCTAATGTTCTGGTGCAGCACCGCCGTCGGGGACACGCCGTGGTGAAGCCAGGCGAGCCCCCGCGCCGCCCCAAGGCCGATTCGCAGGCGGGTAGACCAATCAAGACGGTGATCAGGGAAGGAGGAATACAATACCGAGGCAAGCGTCCCATTGGGCATGTCCTTGTACACCAGCAGCTTTTCCTCCTGAACCACACAGAATCCTAACAAAGGCACCAAATTGGAATGCCGGAGCTGCCCAAGACTGTTCATTTCCGTCAGGAACTGCTTCTCCGGCAGCTTACAGGCCTCCAGCCGCTTGATGGCGAGGGCGGAGCCGTCGCGCAGCACCGCCCTGTACGAGGTCCCCATCCTGCCGGAGACGATGATGTTCTCCGGCCCGAAATTGTTGGTCGCCGCGATCAGATCCGCGATTCTGAGCTTCACGATCGGCTTCTGGAAGAGGTTGACGGGGGCTAACTTGCGGGCGCGCAGCAGATCCACCCACCCGCCGGCGGCGGCGCCATACTCCTTCCCCTTCTCCGCCTTTCTCCCCAAGTAGAACCGCCAGACGACGAACCCCAACACCAACGACACGCCGGCGCCGAAGATCCCCGCCGCCACGATGATGATCAGGTTCTTCCGGTTGCTCTTCGAGCAGGACCCGACCGGCTCGCCGCAAAGCCCATCGTTCCCGACGAACCACGAGCTGTCGTACCCCGCAAACGCCACCGGAATATTGCCGGAGAGACGGTTGTTGGCGGCGGAGAACCGTTTCAACCGGGTAAGCCTCGCAAGCTCCGGTGGGATCACACCAGTCAGCTCATTGTCATCGAGCGCCACCCAGTTGAGGTACCGGCACTCGGCGAGTTCCCGCGGGATGCTGCCGGAGAGCCGATTTCCGGACAAATCGAGACGGACGAGGTAGGGGAGCCAGGTGCAGAGCCCTGAGGGGACGCCGCCGGCGAGGTCGTTGCCGGAGAAGTCGAGGTTCTGAATGGAGGGGCAGTACTGGAGGTGGCTGGGGACGGCGCCGGCGAGGGCCATGGAGGGAGGCGGAGGTCGATGATGCGGTTCTCCTGGTTGTTCCAGCAGGAGACGCCGACAAAGTTGCAGATGAAGCCGGCGGCGGCGGAGGTGTTGGCGAAGTTCCAAGTCTCGAGCTTTTGTTGGGGATCTTGGAGGGCGGCCTTCACCCCTTGCAGGCACCTGATATCGTCCTCGTTCGCAGCTGATGCTGCTCGGACGAAGACGGCGAAGACGAAGGAGAAGGTGAGAAACCCTAGCCCTGATTTCCACCCCATCTCTATTGCAGAGATCTAGGTACCCCCACAAACAAAGGTCAAATCTTTTTGCAGAGATGTGGGGGATGGTGGTCGGAGCAGCAGCTAATCAACCCAAACCAAAACATGGAGGCATCTTCTCACCTGATCTTTTTCAACTGTAGTAGTATGATGATAATATGCTCTGGTTGAATTGAAGTAACAGCTTTTACAAAATACATACGTTTGTTTGTTGTGGTGGAATGGTGGGGGTTGTGAGGAGGATGAGGTAGTGGAGAAAGAGAGAGAGAGAGAAGCAGTTGACACACAATTGTTGACGAGAAAGAGCACAGAAAGACAGAAAGATTGAGGGTTGAAAATTATGTGATTGCATCATTATTTATGCATTATGTATATACTTGGTTGATTTTTATTTTTAAAAAAATGAATTGCTTTGTTTTGGCATATCTTTTTCTTCAACAATGAAGGCAAGAGGAATTGACAAGGGAGTGCTAAAAAGAATTGACCAATCTATCTTTTCCACTACCATTTATTTAACGTAAAAACATCATTTTCCGTTAAAAAAAACGAACGGGAGGTCTAGCCAAGGGAAGAAGGGGAAGGGCTTAAGAAGAGAGTCTGGTAGATTTGAGATTTAAGACTTTGTATCTGATTATTGTGTTTAAGTTTTTGTTTACCCATAATCACAACTCTCTAATCTAGATATCACTTCTTTGTTTTTTACCATACCATTGACTATTAATGTTGGAAAAAAATACTATTGACTATTTAAACTTAATGATTAATTGATTTTGATGAATTTTACCAGGCTCAATATATTTCCAATAAGTAGCGACAAAAGGTCATGATCCATTCAATGGATCGTATTCGTGTACTTTACGCTTATTTTATTTTCTTTAAACCAAATTATATATTTTGTTTTTATAAAATATGCATGTTGAGTCCGAGCTAATCATTTGATATGAGTCATAAAAGTCTTATGTAACTAAGTATATAATAATAACATTAATAATATAAGAAAAGAATAAATTATCAGTCTAATTTTTTTTCTTATTTTTAATAGTACATAAAATTAAAATTAAGTCGTTTATCGTATTTAGTATGTATTATTTATTATTTTTTGATGGATTAATAGACTTAGAATATAATTTAATTATTTTATTTTATAATATTTAATTATATATTATTTTATATATTTAAAATTTATTTATTATTATTAATATAATTTAAAATAAATTAATTTTATTTACAAAACAACCCCGCACCAAACCCTAATGCCCTTTACCCTGTATCTCCCCAAACGCCGACCACTTCCCCTGCCTCATCCCGCCGTCGACGACCCCACCGCCGGCAGTCGCCGCCTCGACCACCGCGACGCCCAGGCTCCTCCTTCCCTTTCCCTTCTTCCTCCTACTTTACTCTGCCCAACTCCGATCACCGCCCCTAATTCTTGCAGCGCCGCCGCCGCCGCCTCGCCACCGCCCAGCCAGTCACCCCTCCCACTGACCAACCTTTCCCTTTCCCTTCCCTTGCCCCTTCCTAAGTCGCCCATCCCACCTTTTCCTTAGCCGCCGCCGACAGTGGTAATTCGCTACCGCCAACGGCCAATTTCCGACCAATCGCCCCAACCAGACCACCTAGACCCCACCTTGCCCGTAGTCCTTTCCTTGCTGGCCGATTTTCAGCCACGGCCGCCACCCTCGGCACCTTTGGCCGCTGTGGCTGCTGCCGCCATCATTGCCGATTCAAGTCTGAAGCTCTGTAAGACGTTTATCGCTTTTTAAATTTTCGATTTTTAATTTATTTTAATAATTATGAATATCATTCATAACTTTTATAAATTTTTCATATTTTTGTTAATATGTTAATTTTGTAAAATTGTGATAATTATACGTGATTAATAAATTTATGTATGTAATTAAGAATTGATAATGATTAATTATAATTTGAATTATTTAATTATAAAATTTAATATGATATTGATGCTGTTAAAAATTGTGAAGTTAGGTATTAGGGTTATAATTGTATAGGTTAATTATTTGATTCGAAAGTTAATTCAGAATGAGAATTGATATGAGATGATAATAAGTTTAGAAATTGTGATGTAGTCATCTAGTTAAAAGTAACGATAAAAAGATTTTAAATTGTTGGTTGTTAAATTAATTCATTTGTTGATAGTCTGATAGTGATGTTAGTAATTATACATTTCATTCATGCATTATATAGCTAGCTTGGGCGTTAGCATTTAGTTTGATTTTGTAGGTACGAAGCAAGAATTAGCCGTTTAGGCGCGTGGCCTTGTTTGGAGCTTTTACCAGGTTCGTTTAGGACTCGCTCCCTATTTTTTTCGCTTTATTCTATTGTTGTTTGTTTTATTACTAGCAGGACATGTTAAGTAGTATTTTATTAGAGATCATTTAACACGGGTCATTTAGACGACTGTTTTCTAGATTAATAACCCTCGAGGATGAAATCCCTCGAGTTTGATTTCGAAAACAAGATCCACTGTAAGTTGCCTTCGGGTCTATAATATTAAATCCCTTCTTAGACCTATATATATTTTTTATCGAGTTTTAAGCGAGACAAGAGATGATGAAATTGACTCGCACATACCATGAGCGAGCGGCTTTGGATTAGTGAGAGGGTTGTTCCATTCTTGAGGGATCTTAACAACTCCGCATTTTGAGTTTCCTTACACCCGGAGAAATGTGGAGGTTTATGGGTACTGTTTACTATAACACATGTCCGGGCATGTGGTTCAAAGGATATTGAAGGCAACTACTTGAAAGTATTAAGTCTTTGTACTCAGGGCCACGAGATATATGGAGGGAATGAGAGGACTTAGGATATACTGGTAGTCCCAAGGACAGATAAAAACATGAGAAAATGTTGAGAGAGGCTATCATTTTCGGGTTGTTGTTGTTTTTGTGTGATTTTCGATTTTAGTTTAAAGGTATGTGAATCCAAAGTATGAATGTGTTGGCTCTGTGATTTAGATGAAAGTTATTGTTTTTATTCTTTGTTTGCTTGTTCTAGACCTGAGTTGGTTGAATTTTGTATATGTTAATTGGTGTTCCTTTTCCTGCATTCTTTGCTATGCGTAAATTAAGCTTTTTTGTGGGCTAATTTCAATGTCAAGGAGAGTTGTCCATCTTAGTGATTGTTGAGGATTTTCTTAGCAATGAGGATCAAAAACCATTTGGAAATCAATTTGTTTTTACCATGGAAAAAGATTTTAAAGGGAAAGATTTTTTTGGAGTTAGGAAAAGATTCCTATTTAGTGTTCTAGTTTAATAAGAATAATAGTGTCGTTGTGATTGAAGCTTTCTACTTGAATGATATATTTTTTAATCTCTTTGATAACTTCTCCTTACCAAACAAATTTGGCTTGGCGGTTCATAATCTTCTACTGTTTTTTTAGTTCGAGCACTTTTTTCCCCCTCTTTTTTGTCGTATGACAGATTGATCTATGTTCTTTTACGGCCTTCTAATCCATTTAAGAAGAACAGTCATGTGTGTTTCACCTTACAATAACACTCTTGGAGGTGACAGAGTATTGTTTTTGTTTTTTTAGGATTGTGTTTATTGTTTGATAGTTGAGACAGTGGCAATGGCAACTTTGGAAGATGCAGATATTGTTAGAGCTCCAATTGAGAAGGTTGTTGTAGAGAATGGTATTGTAGGTGGAGAGGAAAAGAAGAAGAAGAAGAAGAAGAAGAAAACGAAGGAAGAAGAAGAATTGCTCTATTCATCGGACTCTGAAATTGGAGATGCTCTGGATTTTCTGGATACCAAGTATGATTTAGAATCACACGAATCTTTCTCCCTCTCTTCGCATCGACCCAATGCCCATGGTGGTCTGCTTTCTCGACCTCTCCAGCCCCTCTCTAACCAAACTCAGAAATATTCTAACCGGATCCGTGCCGCGCCTTTGGAGGTTTTTATCTGCCACGCATTTTGATAAATCCAGGCTCATTTTTGCAAAAATATTTTGGGGTTTCTTTTTCTGAAATGTAGTATGTGCTTTAGGAGTGGGAGGAGGAGGTTTAATGTTGGAATGTCAAATTCAGTGACAACAGCTATAAGGGATAGCGTCCGTGATATGGCAATTGGTAAGACTAAATCTAGTGAGAAAGCTGACCGTGCTACAGTGGAGCAGGTAATAACATATGTTCTCTTTGTTCTGTTTTTGGTGTCCTGTTCAAATAACTTGTATTGTCTATCATGGTTAATCTTTTATGTGGTTTGACAATTTTGTTGAATTCACATAACTATATGTAAATGTTTTATGTATAATTGGTGTTATGTCATGTATATATTTCAGGCCATTGATCCTCGAACTCGTATGGTCTTGTTTAAAATGTTGAACCGTGGTGTTTTTCATGAGATAAATGGTTGCATCTCCACTGGTAAAGAAGTAAGGTTTTCTTACATTTTTATATTTACAAATTTATCTTAATGATAAATATTTTCTAAGCTGCAAATAAAATATTCCATTTTTGCTCATACCTTTGTGGCTATTCTCTGTTCCGTTGTGTTAGGCAAATGTCTACTATGCTACTAAAGCTGACGGTCAGGAATTTGCCATTAAAATTTACAAGACCTCTGTACTTGTCTTCAAGTAAGTTGTGTTGTATTCTAAACCAGTCTGTCATATATTTGACTCAAGAACCTTGTCCATGATACATATGTATAAACTGTATAAATGTCAATTTTCCAGGGACAGAGATCGCTATGTTCAAGGTGACTATCGATTTAGATACAGATATTGTAAACATAATCCTCGGAAAATGGTCAAGACCTGGGCGGAGAAAGAAATGAGAAATCTTTTAAGGTATTGGTAAATAAATTGTTATTTTTTATTTCCTGGTGAAACATGTCCATATAATTATTGTTTCTGTTGTTGTTAAGGTTCTCTTTTTGGATGTTTTAACCTTTTTTATACTGTTTTAAGATGTTATGTCTCAATATGCCTCCTACTCAAAGTAGATTAAAAACTTTCGTCTTTCCCTCTACTGTTAATGTGGTGGAAGTTGGAACATCTAATGACATTCCCAAGTTTCCTTCTTTTTGTTGGCATTTGTATTTGCTGGTATCTTTGTAGAGTCTTAGGTATAATGCTCTTTATTCTGACATCATCAGGCTGAGATCAGTTGGCGTCAGGTGCCCAAACCCATTGCTGTTGAGACTTCACGTTTTGGTCATGGAATTTATAGGTAACGAGCTTTATTTTATTCTATTCTAGAAGTTAAGTAGTAGAAACAGTTTTGGAGTGAAAGTTGTGCTTCTTTTGACTTATTTTGTGCGGTGAAATGTTGATAACAGGAAAAGATGGCTTCGCTGCACCTCGCCTTAAAGATGCTGCCTTGTCTGAAGATAAATTACGTGAGGCATATGTTGAGGTACATATTTTGTGGAATACACTTCTATTACGAGTTTCAATAATATGAATCTGATTGCAAGCTGTTATGTTTTGTCTGAATGTTATTATGTGTGTAAATTTTAGATAGTCTAACGCATGTCCCAAAAAGTTCAAGTTGTAAGGAAAGAGAACCATTTAATATTTACTTTAACATTCCCCCTCACGTGCAAGTAAGTTTTAAGCCTTAACACATAGATAAACATGGGGCAAATAGTCCATTGGACACAACATGAGGCAAATTAATATATTTTTGGGCATATATTAGCAACGGGATTTGAATTTGTGGTCTTTGATTTTGATACCATGTAAATTTTAAATGACCTAATTACTTATCCCAAAAGGTCAAGCTGTTAGGAAAAAGAATCACTTAATATTTACTTTAACACTGTGTTACAAGTCATTAGAAAATAATGTTGTTCATAAATGTCAGTGATTATACATATAGAAATTACAAGAGTTATGCTAAGGATAAAATTGTACCATAAGACATACATGGAATCATACATATCTTGATAGGTACTATTTTTAATGAGATAATAATATTAACAATATAGAACTTATCATGCTAACAGTCATATATCCTAAAGGCAATCACAAAATAACAAAGATAACAATAAATATAAATTGACGAATAGAAGTTTTTTGATCATCCAACTCCATATATTTTGTCATGGGCTGGTATAACTCTTTTAATCAGTGCGCATGATCCTTGTCATTGTCACCAAGTTTTTCTTTTCAATCTCAGACTTTCAGAACGACCCTTACTGAGAGTGGATGTCATTGAATAAGTACAATATTGATGAGTTTTAAAAGTAATTAAAATTCATTAATTGGTTTTGAGTTTTCTTGGCTTTTTTTCTATGAATTATTTAATCAGTTTTTTAAAACATTCCCTTTTGTGATTAAATTATAGTTATCCCTAGCTGCAAGACTGTTGATGATTATATCTCTGCGCAGATGATTATGATGATGAGGACATTGTATCAGAAGTGCAAGTTGGTTCATGGTGATCTGAGCGAGTATAACATACTTTATTTTGAGGTTTTACTGCTAACTAATTCATTGTGCACCATTTTGGGTAAAGCTCTTTGTAACTATAACTATATATATGACATTCTAATTCTTTTTTGTTACACGTTACAGGGACATTTGTATATTATTGATGTTTCTCAATCAGTAGACCTTGATCATCCTCTGGCACTGGATTTTCTTCGTGAAGATTGTCTTCATGTTTCGGTACTTGGTTAATTTAGAAAGTAATTGTTGGGGGACAAGGTCAAAGTGAAGCTGAAGTAAAAAAATTTTCCTGCAGGATTTCTTCCAGAAGCATGGAGTTGGAGTGATGACAGTCCGTGAATTATTTGACTTTATTGTTGATAAGTCTATTGAAGATGATGCCG
Source organism: Piper betle (assembly GCA_033002965.1). Lineage (NCBI taxonomy): Eukaryota > Viridiplantae > Streptophyta > Magnoliopsida > Piperales > Piperaceae > Piper > Piper betle. The sequence goes on from JAURVB010000266.1 coordinate 26,060, forward strand.
TGGACGATTATTTGGAAAAGGTTTGTCTGATTTTGCTTGTAAACAAAGAGTCTGAATATTGTTGATACCAGTGGTGGTGTATGTCACTTGCAGATTCAACAAGAAGTACTTGAAAGAGGCCAGGGAGTGTCACCCGAGGATGAAATTGCTGAAGCAGTTTTTGTGCAGGTATCCAATAATTGTCTGATGCTTTAGTTTTTAACCATGACTGTATGTACATTTTGCCTATAATCAATAATGGTGGCAAGCAATAATGTTTTCTCCAACAAACTGCATAATCAGAAAATTTGAACTTAAAAGGAAGGACTGTACTTCATGGTCATGGTTCAATGTGTTTGTTAGTGATGCCGTTCTGGCTGGCATAAATAAGGCTCGGATAATTATGATGACAACAATCCCTCTTTCATTTTAAAATGATCAATCTTTTGTCGTAGTTGATGAATGTGTGCTGTTAGTTTGTTTTTAATTGTGAAGAGGTGGTAACCTTTTTATGTCAAATTTGATCCAGTCATTCATTCCAAAGAAGCTGATGGATGTCAATCATGTGTGGAGGGATATTGATCGGATCACAAAAGGTGATGACACAAAGGATTTGTATTATCAGACTGTCACGGGCCTAAACAAGGCTCTTTCGGAAGTGAAACTTATTTCCGAATCTACCAGTGAGCCTGAGCTGCACTCGTTTGGGCTTGAAGTAGACACAAATGGTTGTGAATCTACCACTGACATGGCTGTTGAAGCAAACTGTACCAACCCAGCAGAAACAGATTCTGATACAGGTGATGAGAGCTCAAGTGATACGCAAGACAAAGAGGGGAAAGGAAGTGATACTAAACAGAAGACGATAGCTGATAGGAGAGCTGCTCGGAAAGAGAACAAGAAGAAAGTGAAGGAAGAGAAGAGGGAGGCACGAAAGACAAAAATTCCCAAGGCTGTCAAAAAGAGAAAACAAAAGATGGCAAAAGCTAATGCTAAGAAGTAGTGCCGTTTCATATTTACTTATAGATCTAGTAAATTCGACCATTGTACTTTAGTTTTGTAGCTGTTCAATGGCAGAGTTGCCAATGAGTTTGGCGTTTTTGTTGGACACTGCAGTTGCTAGTTCTGTGGTTGAGTATCTGTCCATGGAATTTTTGAATGCTGTAACGTTATATAGCCATAAAATTTTGTAGTTCATTTTTGAGTTCATGAGGCATGTAAAATGCAGCAGACTGCCCCCATATATGTTGCCATGTGAAGACAACGTGTAAAGACTTATTTGTTTATAAATATTTCTCTTAACCCGGTAAATTTAATTTTTGAAAAGTTTATCCCAGCCGGGGGCGGCGGGAGTTCTCTTGCCTTAAATTTTAATTTTAATCTAGGCCGTCTTAAGGATAAATTAAATTTGTTAAAAAATATAAAATAAAATATCTCTCCATCCCCTTAGGCAGTCAGATTCTGGACATGGTTGAGCGTGGTCAGATGCAAACGGGTAAAGCACGTTGACCATGAAGAATTACATGTGGAGAGGTTTGTTATAGATTGGTCAGTGAAGATAGCATACTCTGAGACGGAAAGCATGGTTTTATTACTCAAAATGAGTTTATGTGATATACTGTTATTTTAACGACAAATCTGTCTTGCAATTTTGCAAAATTAAAAATCATGAAAAGTCTGTTTGCTTGGAGCCACTCAAGTAAGCAAACATCTTAGCAATAAACATTGAAATAGCTGGACATCAAGCTATTAAGCCAAAGGGTAAAGACCAAATGTATTTATTTGTATAATAGCTTTCATCTTCACCCTTTGGCATAATAGTATGATGCCCAACTATTTTGGTGCCTACGGCCAAGATCTTTGCACACTTGAATAACTTCATACCTACAAGCTTTTCATAATTTTTAAATTTACGTAATGGCAGAATTGATTTGCCGTTTAAATAAAAAATATCACGTAAACCCATTCTCAGTAGTATAACCAAGCTATCCGTCTCAGACTATGCTATGGTGCTGACAAATCTATAAGAAAACTCTCCATATGTAATTCTTTACGATTAGCAAGCTTTACCTTTGAATATAAGAAGTAATTAAAACAGTGGCTAGATAATGTGACTGGCTTATAAATCAAAATAAAAGGTTTACCAAATGTATTTTGTCATTTTAGATAAAGAAAATCCCACTCGAACAATTATCAAAACATAAGAGTCACTAGTGTAGGAGTAGGATGTAACAGACGAATACGTGCTTATTGCCACCAAACCACCACTCATGCATGAGACATTGGTACAAGGGGCCAAGAACCCGAAACCTGACTGGCAACGATGCATAGATTTTGATGGTTATTAACTGGCAATTCAAAGCGTATCAATGTTCATTTCGGAGTACACAAACCAGATGCAACCCATCAGACGAAATAAATCGGATATCTTGTGGTATACAATCTCCAATTTCACATCGTTGGGCACTTTTTAGTGAAATATTTGCTGCAGCAATAGGTTTGCAACAGAAGAAGATGCGTGCATATGGTTTATGAGTACCAACGCCGAAAATCTTTTCAATCCCCAAAGGATATTTGCAGTATTGCACATAACTCAGGTCAAAATTGGGTGCAGATATACAAGATAATTCATAACCCAACTATGCCCTGAACTTAATTCTTAGAACAATAAGAATTTGGTTTGCCGCCACAACAATAGCAATTGTGTTAATTTTAATATCTTTTGACGCCCAAGAAGTAATAAAAGGTAAACCTCAACCTTAAGAACACAAACTCTCACTTCATTTTGAATGATCTGTACAAAAGCACCCCTTGGAAACCACACCACAAGAAAGAGTAGATGCATTATCCCTGAATCCAATTTTATCAGTGATATCAATCATTGCAGAGTTGGCTGTCAAAACTCTGGTGTACGAGAGAAATTATAACACCACAAAAGCATGAAACCTTTCCTCATTCACATCTTCAGGAACCATACTCCTGTCAACCCTTGTCTAAATCCTATTCATGAATAATTTTGACATGCAACGCCCTGGCAGAATGTTGCCAAAAAGCCCTGTGAGTCCACTCCGGAACAAGCAAAAATACTTCTTTCATCCCTACAGTTATTTACAATCGCAAGATCCAACATCGGAGCTATATTTGTAATTGCCCCTTCACTTATTAAACTTCCACTATCTAGATTTTCATTCTCCATCTCAAACTCTGCTCATCATTAACATCAGCAAAGACTAAAAAATATCTTCTAGCGGTAGAAGAATTTTATATGACAATCCCCTGTAAATGCATTTCGACGAGCGAACTTGAATCTGGCCATCAACTCTATCAAACGTCAAAAAATTATGTTCCCCTGTCTCCAAGCATATTATCGATCTTCACATCCCAGCTCCACGAATATGGCCTTTTCCTCGATCAACCTCTACTTCCCTCAAGAAAACTCAACTCCAAAACAGCAACGTTTCAATCATGATCATCTAGGCCATCTTGAGGCATACAGCCTGGGAAATTTGTCTGATCAATACAATCCATAGATGATTTACAAAGATCCACGAGCTTGACATTGCTTAGACCTATTAATAAGGCCAAAGCAGGGAGATGAGGAACCGCACTAACTTCCAAGGTGCGAGATTCAAGTACATTTGCTCGACATTTAATGCCCCCATCCACAGTAAGAGTGCCTCAATGCGCAACTAGAAGAATCGAACTTGTGAGGCAAAGTAAGTTTTCCGAATACAGAAATTCTCACAAAGAAGTGCTTACCGGGATGCAATCATTGCCAGAGCAAAACTCAAGTCTTTCCTGTTTCTTTCAAAAGGATAAAATTCATGCTCAGAATAAAATCTTCATTTTTTTTAAGAAAAAAATAAAAAATAAAAAAATTATCTCAGTCAAAACCACAATTATAACACTCCTTCTCCCACACTTCACGCCTCACAATGCACCGTTCTTATACAGAGAAACACTCTTTCATATCTTCCCGTCTTAACCTGAAATGAAACGACTGAGCATTCCTTTTAAGGTACTCGTGGGAAGATCCAGCGGAGATGGGGTGGACCTGTAGCACTTAGCTATGAACCACGTAGTCAGTCCTATTCCATATAGATTTGCTCCAAAATAATATATCCGAATAATAAGAAATCTAATCGAATCTACAAACTTTTTTTCGGTTAGCATGCTCAATAACAGGATGAGATAAGAACCAAAACATAAATTTTAAGCTATTACTCTTAGATTTTTTTATAAAAAGGTATAAAAGATATTATCTCATCCTTTCTTGGGAGATGTCAAGGACTAACTCACCCGATGGTAGAAAATAGTAGGTATACTTATCGGACTTAAACACGGGCAAACATGCTTATGTTTGTACCCGTTCATATTCTAATTCAAAAGTGTACCTCCTATACATTATATAAATCGTAACTTTATATATATATATATATATATATATATATATATAAAGTAAATAATAGGGTGCTTATATGTTTTCAACTCAATGTAATCCTTTAATCCTTTAATATTAAATGCATAAAGTAATTATTTAAATATTAATTTAAAATTATCTTTAAACTAATATATTTAAAAAATAAAATAAAAATAAGACTAGAATAAAATTTCATCAATATCTTACATATACACTTAGAGAGCCGTGCACTAAAAGTTGGTTCTTAAGTTGCACTTGGCTGGACTTGGTGTCAAGCTTGAGTCAGCTCTACAAAGCCTACTTGCAATCGTTGAGTTTTGGCCTTGTTGGCTTTAAAAAAGAAAAAAGTACAAAAAAAGGTTTGAGCTGACTCAGCTCGAGCTGGATGAGCCTACAATCTAACTTGAGCCTAAATTTTATCTCTAAGAATTGAGCTAGGCTTCCTCGTGTAACGATGTGATGAGTCTTGTTATTTTTATCAAAGAAGTAATTAATCAAATTAAAATGTATAAACGTATTTTCATTTATATATTAGATTTTATCCTAAGATATGTTAGATATGAAACTATTTTTTATGGGTTATTACAGTTCACCTATTTTTATAAAATTTCGTCCTTAAAATTCATTTTTTAAGCTTTTAGGCTTCTTATATTTTATTTTTTTTCCAATAAATTTCTTTTTTAGACTTTTGGGTTTCTTATATTTTACCCTTTTTTTCCAAGAAATTCTATCCACAAATTTTTTTCCCGGACTTCTCTTTCTTAGTCTAGCTCATTATGTTTCGTCCTCGAAATTCTTTTCTAATGCTTTATATATATTTTTATATATTTTACCATTTTTTTCCAAGAAATTCTATCTACAAATTTTTTTCCTAGACTTTTATTTCTTAGTTCAGCCTATCATCCAATACAATCTTAGGTTGGTTATAATACCACTTGTAACAACCTATTTGGTTGACTCTAATACTACTTGTAATGACCCAATTCAAGTGCAACCGATAGACTTTGTCATTTCTATAAAAATAATTAATTAAGTTGAAGATTTATATACATATTTCCACTTATATATTGGATTTTATCGTAAATATTTTCAAGTCGAGTCCTTTTCGAGTTGGAACCCCGGCTCAGCCCGACATAAAATCTTGTTGGTCTGCCACTGTTTTTATTTTTTATTTAAAAAAAACAAAACAAAACAATAGCTCGTCTTCCACAGTAATGTATCTTCCATGAATTCATTGGCCAAAAAATCATCGTTGTTCTCCCACTTTTACATGCCAATTAGTACCTCGTCGTCAAGAGCCGTTGGTGGCCAAAGTTGGTTTCTTTTTTCTCTTTTGTTCATTGGATTAACTTGGGTTCTCTTTCAGATTAGTTTGATCCAAGTTTAGTTCGGTTGCATTTACTAGTTAGCAAACAGTTTAAAGTTCTTTGGAGCTTATTTCTTTCGTTGCATTATAATTGTAGCTTCATTCAATTTTAAATTTTTTGTTGGAAGCCTATTCTCAAGTGTTATGCTTTTCCATGAAAATTTGGTCTTAGTATTTAAAATTCATCATGTTTATAGTTTCGTTAATTTGTGTATAGCTTTTGTAAAAACACTTTTTTGTACGTGATTAGAATTGGTTGGCCATATTACTTTACATGCTTTATAATAGCTCCACATATTTCTATTTCCATATTATACAAGCATGCCTTGCTTATCTAATCTAAATTTAAATTTTAATTACTAATGAAAGTAACTAACTGGTAAATCAATGGAATTATTTAATAATCTGCATGCAGTTACTTGGAGCAGACAGACCATGCAATCAAGAATATTCAAGTACGTAAAATTATCTTTACTAGATGTTAATTGGGCCCTATATATGGGCTTATTCCACTTTATTTAATTGGACCTCAAATAAATTATACACATGACTATTTAACTCGTACTAATTCACTTGGACCGAACAAAAACGGGTACATATGATATATTTACTTATTTACTAGTTATGTACTTTAATTTTCTAGATAAAATTTTTTATTAAATAATAAATAGAATATAATAATTTAATATCATAAATATAAAATTTGATTAATTTTCAAAATAAATATTAATTGAAAGATGAGATAATTAAAAAATATTTTTAATTGAGTTCCTTTAATTAATTAATAAAGGAACAGATTATTCTAATTTTAATTGAATTCCTTTAGTTAATAAAAGAATAGATGACCCTATTTTTAATTGAATTTCTTTAGTTAATAAAAGAGTAGATGATCCTATTTTTAATTGAAATTCTCTAGTTAATAAAAGAGTAGATGACGTTATTTTTAATTAATAAAAGAGTAGATTAATCTATTTTTAATTGAATTTTTTAGTTAATAAAAGAGTAGATGATCCTATTTTTAATTAAAATGTTTTAATTAATAAAAGAGTTTAGATTATAATAAGTATATTGAGGTTCGACGGGGCCCAACGGCCCGGCGTCCTCCTCCTTCTTCCCTCCCGGGCCGGCCGGCTTCCATCTCCGATCGCTCACAACGTAGCTATCCGCATCGACACCTCTCCTTCAAAACGAGGCTGGATACTATCAGGCACCCTTCTCCCCAACTCCCCCTTTGCTAAAAGATCGCGACTTTACGCCCCACCGAGGTCCAACAATGGCCACCCGCAAGCCCCAGAGGTCGCCGGCCGAAATACAAGACATAATCCTCCGCAAGATCTTGCTTGTCTCCTCACCGGCCCCGCCGAGGCCGACCCCGGGGTCGTCTACCTGGAGTTGATCGCCGCCCAGTTCCTGAGCGAGGGCAAGCCGTTGATGGTGTCGCGACAGGATGTTGATACCGTTCTGTTCAGCCGGCTGTCCGGTGACCTCCCTGTCGGGGCGGAGCCGCCCTTCTCCTACCTTGTCGGGTGCTATCGCCGCGCTTCCGAGGAGTTGAGGAAGGTCGCCAACATGAAAGACAAGAACTTGAGGTCTGAGATTCAGTCTGCTATCAAGGAGGTCAAAAACATGGCGATTTCGTACTGCCGGATTTATTTGGCTAATACTGATATGTTTCCTCCGGGCAAACTGGTGCTGCAAATCTTAGATTGTTGGATTTGATATTTTCCGAGGTTGCAAGCTCGTTAGTTGATTTTGCTGGGCCAAGCTTGGGGAGTGGACTGAGTAGCCCTCCTGGTTTTTTAGAGGAGTTTTTGAGAGATACCGAGTATGATACTTTGGAGCTCATACTGAGAAGTGTGTATGAAGATTTAAGTAGTAGTGTGTTGAAGGTGTCTGTTTTGGGCAATTTTCAGCAGCCTTTGAGGGCGTTGATGCTGTTGGTTAGCTTCCCTAATTGTGCCAAGGCCCTGGTTAATCATCCACGGTGGCTCCCGCTCCTCCCCAGGGGAGGTTTCAGGAATGGAAGGGCTATTGAGATGTCTAGCATTCTTGGTCCTTTCTTTCATGTCAGTGCGATTCCCGATAGTGATTTTTATAAGAGTGAGCCCGATGTTGGGTAAGTGGAAATTGATTACAGTAATTATGCACTTCTTCGTGTTACACAAGTGAAATAGTAGTTATGACGTTGCTTGCAATTTTAACAGCATCTGTATGTGCAATATCTGTTGATTTAATCCTTGGTGGTGTTCCAGACAACAATGCTTCTCTGACGCAGCAAATCGAAGGCCAGCTGACTTGATATCCTCGTTTTCTACGATTAAAACATTGATGAACAACCTTTATGATGGTCTTGCGGAAGTTGCGCTTACTCTCTTGAAAAGCCCTGAAACCAGAGAAGGCATGCTTGGCTATCTTGCACAAGTCATAACAGCAAACAGCTCAAGGTCACATTTGCAGGTGATGTATATTTTTTTAAAGAAATATTTTTTGCAGTGGATTCTGGTGCTATGCTCTTACTGATATATTTTATCATTTTGTAAATAACTGCATACTTGTCTTTGATTTCAGGTGGACCCACTGTCGTGTGCAAGTTCCGGTGCTTTTGTCAACCTCAGCGCAGTCATGCTTCGACTCTGTGAGCCTTTCCTAGATGCTAACTTAGCAAAACGGGATAAATTAGATCCCAGATACGTATTTTATAAAAACCGATTGGATTTGAGGTGATTCTCCAATCCATCTTAACTTTATTTGCGCAACTGTCCATCTGCCCCTTTATTTTCTTTTTGTATATTAGTTATGCCTCTTAGCTAAGCATACTTCTAACAGATGAAACTTATTGCCATAGTGGCTTGACTGCTCTCCATGCCTCATCGGAGGAAATTTCTGCATGGATTGAAAATGGTGATACTGAGGAGCGAGTTTTACAGTCTCAAGAAGCAACAATTTCTGGAAACAAATCTTATGCTAGTGCTAGTCCTTTAGCAAGATGCAGTGAAACTCGTAAATATTCATTTATTTGTGAGTGTTTCTTCATGACTGCACGGGTGCTAAACCTGGGACTGTTGAAAGCATTTTCTGACTACAAGCATTTAGTTCAGGTGAATGGTTTAATGGTGAAACTTTTTGCAACTTACAAATGATTATAACCCGTTTGGTGTGGATAGTTTTGAGTCTGGGCAAGGATATTCCTATTTGCCCCTTTTAAGCTACTGTGTATTGGTTCTTAATTTGGTCACCATGTAATTGACGTTTCTGCAACAACCATGATTATGTACTCAATTGAGGTTTCTTCAAGTCAGGTCTTGATAACTGATGTTGAGTTGTTTGTCACAAAAATTAGGACTTGGCAAGGTATGAAGATAATCTAGCATCTTTAAAGGCCATGCAAGAGCAAGGGGCATCACCACAGGTTGAGCTTGATATAGCTCGCATTGAGAAAGAAGTGGAATTTCATTCTCAGGAGAAACTATGCTACGAGGCCCAAATCCTACATGTATGTTGATTTACAGCCTTATGTTGTGGCTTTGGGAGCTATTTGTTCCTTCCTTTTTATTATTGTTTTCTGAGTTTTTCTGTTAAATTATTTAGCATAGTTTCGAGTGGCAGTTTGTTGCTGCATAAGTAGGTTTTCGCGTGGCATACATGTTCTTTTAGCTGTGACCTGAACATATAGCTCGTCAAAATGTCAATATATGTAAAATACTTGCCGGTGTTTGTTTCAATTGGCGAGATTGTATTTGAGGAATCTGGAGTTTGACATCAGTTTTCATGTCGATTATAAATAATTGCTTCCAACCTTTGGTTTTTTTGTATAAATTCTGCTGATAAGTTGCTGTTAGCTTATGAATTTCCTAAGGGGCCTCCTGCCAAATGTTGATAGGATCTGCTGTTTTTTATAACATTTTTTCACTGGCCTTTTCTTATAGATTTTAACCGCTGATTATTATATGCTCTTTTTCTGTGAAGGATGGAGCATTTTTTCAACATGCTCTATCTTTTTATAGGTTAATGATCTTTTGGTTAGTGGATCTTGTTGGCGGGTTTAAGATGCCACTCCCAGAAGAATGTCCAATGGTCTTTGCATCTATGCCAGAGCATTTTGTAGATGATGCAATGGAACTGCTGATTTTTGCTTCACGTGCACCAAAGGCTTTGGAAGGGGTCTTGCTGGTATATTACATTGCAATACTAAAGTTGATTTTTAATGGCGATTCATCTGTATATAACCATTAAATCTTTCTCATCATCTGAAATCAGGACGACTTCTTGAACTTTATTATCATGTTTATGGCTAGCCCTTCACATATCAGAAATCCTTACCTGAGGGCCAAGATGGTTGAAGTTTTAAATTGTTGGATTCCACGGAGAAGGTTGTAACACTATTATGTCCAAATATGCATCGAGATATCATGTTTTAGTAAATTATTGTGGATAAAGTTATTTATTTGCATTTTTTCCCATTGATCATATTGATTATTTCATGCAGTGGTTTGTTGGCTACTGCTACCCTCTTTGAAGGGCATTCCCTTGCTCTCCAGTATTTAGTTCGGAATCTCTTGAAACTTTATGTGCACATTGAGTTCACTGGCTCCCATACACAGGTATAGTAAATTGTACCCTCCATCCTCAGGAATGCTCCTTGGGCACCATTCCATGGTTTGTTAATGTAGGGGAAGGTATTGCTTGGTACAAATTAATATCATATATTTTCCTGCAAAACTTTTTTCCTATCCCTTGATTGTGCCCCTAGATGTTTACTAATTCCCTAGAACTTTATCTGTATGTGCTGTTGATGCAGCTGCTGTAGTGTCTACACTTGCCGAATCTGCATCTTCCATGTTAATTATGAATAATTTTTGTGCATTTAATTTTGATACAATTAGCTCCTTTACAGTGTCTTTACCAATGCCTTTAGCGTATTAAATGAGAGATGGAGCTATATTTTTCTCTAATATCTAGAAGCAATAGTAGTGTATCTCACGTCAATAAATAATCCAATTTTCAGTTTATTGATCTTTGTAGTGACTAATTTTTCCTTCACTATTAACTATTGCAATATGCAGTTTTATGACAAGTTCAATATCCGTCATAATATTGCCGAACTGCTGGAGTATTTGTGGCAGGTTCCAAGCCATCGTAATGTTTGGAGGCAGGTAAACCAATTATTGTACAGAAGACAATTAGTTTCTGCAAAGTGGTCGCTTATGATGTAAAAATTGGGGTGCCTGCATAATGTTGACAAGATTATCAGATATATTTAGTTTCTGCAATGTTTTTTTTGGGAAACGGTACTATTTTCTTTTCATGTTTTTATTCTTTCTGACGTCCATCACTTCCTCAAATTGTCAGATTGCAAGGGAAGAGGAGAAAGGAGTGTATTTGAACTTCTTAAATTTCCTTATAAACGACAGCATTTTTCTTTTAGATGAAAGTCTCAACAGAATCCTTGAGCTGAAAGGACTAGAGGCAGAAATGTCTTCTCCTGAATGGCAACAAAGACCCTCTCAAGAGCGTCAGGAAAGAATGCAAATCTTCCATTCTCAAGAAAATGTGGGTAATTTGTTCGACTGTGATGCAATTCTTTATCGTCTCTTGTTGTACATTGCTGCACAATATTGTAGAAATGGTTGATAGTTTTTTGTACTTTAAATCTATAGTTCATCAGAATTGACATGAAATTAGCAAATGAAGATGTTAGTATGCTTGCATTTACATCTGAGCAGATTACAGCTCCATTCCTGCTTCCTGAGATGGTATGCATCAATCAATATAGTTTTTTTCGACAAAATTTCTAGATCTGTGTGTTATCGTCCGTATCTACATCTTAACTTTGCTTTCATGCTTCAAGGTTGAGAGAGTAGCAAATATGCTCAACTATTTTCTACTACAGTTAGTTGGTCCCCAACGACGTTCCCTTAGTTTAAAGGATCCTGAGAAGTACGAATTCCGGCCAAAGCAACTACTTAAGCAAGTCGGTATTCTTGCACTCTTTCATTGGTCTTCTACTATAAATTAATGATAATGCTTTACACGAGTAATACATATATTATGAGAAGTATAAGAAAATAACGTAGAGGAAGGGCACTGATACCTATCATTGTTTGGTTTGTTCACCACAATTTCTAAAATTTTCAATTACCCATTATCTTGTTTGTGTTCTTCTTCTTGTTCTTCTGTTACGCTTTCCATTTGTAGTGATATATACATTCCTCTGACAAATGCAAGAGATATCGAAGTTTTTCTTTCATGCATGTAATTCAATCGATCAATTATTATTTTACAGATTGTATATATATATGTGCATCTTTCAAGAGGTGACGAGGACAACATTTTCCCATCTGCAATTTCTAGGGATGGCCGTTCATATAATGAACAGGTAGTTATAGATGAAACCTTTTTTAAAAAACTTTTTTATCACCTTTACACATTTAGAATTCATTCTTTGCACTTATGTTTGTTGTTGTACATGCCTATGTGTGAGTGCATTTTGTCTTTGGAATCACTTGTTCATTATGTTTAATGGTAGAAACTCCTATTGTGTATGGGGTTTCTCTTTAGGCCCTGTTAACTTAAGTAAGGCGATGCATAATATCCCTTGTGTAACATGACATTCATGCCATCATGCCAGTTATTTGCTGAGGCTGCTGATGTATTAAGGAAGATAGGAGAAGATGGAAGAGTGATTCAGGGGTTTGTCAACCTTGGAGCGAAGGCCAAGATTGCTGCTTCTGAGGCAATGGACACTGAAGCTGCTCTTGGAGAAATTCCAGACGAGTTTCTAGATCCTATTCAGGTAATTTGACCTTTTGAGTTAAATGACCATTTTTTTAAAAAAAAAATTGTCAGGAAATGTGTTGAAAAGAGAATTCAATTCAAACAAAATTTTGATGTAAAAATATGCAAATGAAGGCATATTTCTTGCCTGCCACCAGCAACTGGGTGAATTCCCCCCTCGCCCATTGAAAAGCAGTAGAAAGATAAAGTGGTCAAAGGGAGGTCACATGCAGACTGTCAACTTTCCTATTCCAAGTGCCGGAAAGAGGACACTTATTAGTGAAATTTTGTCAGTACCGTCAGTTTCTTGTCAGAAGATTCTTTTATCGTGTGATAATATAACACAAAACTGGAAAGGGGAGACGTGCATGTGCCTTGTGGAAGCTTCTTATCCAATAAAAAGAGATTATCATGAAAGAAGATGAGTACTTTCAAGAATAAAGTCTTATAGTGGCTATGATCAACTTCCATGTGTGCGAGCATGCCTAAATGAAGATTAATGGGCATTGATGCAGTTTCTCGTTTGATAGTTTTCACTTTTTTTTCTTTCTCTGTGTTATGCTGTGTGCCACTGCTGGTTCTGAAATTAGATTTGATTTTTTTTCACATTCTTGCTCGTTATCTCAAGTTTCCATATCTAGTTTAGCTTGTTATGTTCTCAAGCATGTGTCACGTTTATAAACTAAATGACTACCTTTGTATCTGAAAAATTGTTTTAACCTAATATATCCTTTTTGTGTTTTGCAGTTCACTTTGATGCAGGATCCTGTGATTCTACCTTCATCTAAAATTACGGTTGATCGACCCATTATCCAGAGACACCTACTTAGTGACAACGTAATTGCACCTCAATTCTTTCTTTCTTTCTTTGTTCTTCGTCTCTTTTTCCCTCCCAAATCTGAGCAATCATGTAAGAAATAGAACATCCATGTATTTAATTGATTGTTGTCCTAATTAACAGACAGATCCATTTAATCGTTCGCGCCTTACTCAAGACATGCTCATCCCCAACATAGAATTGAAGAAGAGAATTCAAGAATTTGTAAGTTCTCAGAGACAAAGATGAGGTCGAGATATTTAGAAGGGTGGCTCATGAAGGATTCATGTCAAGTTGGTATGGAAGTCCGTCTCATTTGATTTATTGTAAATGGGAGACGTCAATATGTTATACCTTGTACATGCCGGCCATTTTGTGTTTAAGGGCGTCAAAAGTAATATTGCAATGAAAATCATCCTTGCAAAATTTTGCATCTCCCATCTATTGATTTGTGGTCCAATGCAGGACAAAATTCGTTCATTCTCACCAGAACTAAGCCATGCAATTAATGGTTAACTTTAATGGAAGTGTCAATCTGTCTATGATTTGTTAATGCGGATACTTGATGTATTTAAATCAATTTCTAAATTCTGCAGGTATTTCTACAATTCGAAAGCCTAAAATTCTTGTCAAACTGAGGTTGTCTGTGCATGACAGTGAAAGATAAATGACTAAAATACTCGAAATCACCTCGTTATGTATGGCAAGATGAGCACCAAGTTATGTGATCAAGATATTCAATCTATATAGTGGCATCCAAGTAATTTTGTGAAGTCAAATTTGAACATTTCGGTTTTATTTGATGTTATGATTTTACAGCCTATGATCAAACAAAAATTTGCCTTCAATTAATTTAGGGTCAAGGAATGAGCTGTTCACATTTGGCTATCTGAGATTCTCCTTAGGCAGGAATAAGCATTTTCCGGCCAATCATATTACCAGATTATTCTTTATATCATGAGCAACCTCTGCCATTAGACTTCAACAATGTCCAAGTCTTTATCCCAGTCCGAAATGCATGGCAACGAAAATGCAGTTGTCAATTGTGTTCAATTGATTGCGTAGGATCTAAATCACCAATAATCATTGCAAGCACAGACCCCTTTTCCAAAATGGTGAATGCGGTTTCGATCTATGACAATAATATATCTGCTGTAAACTTTACTAACCAGCTTAAAAAAGTCGTGGCAATCTCTGCAAACTCTCAACTTTTTCACTGTTCTTATATCAGAACCGGGTGGAGTTCTTAAGAGACCGAAAGCTAGTGCGATCTTTTCACTGTGGTATATCAATGAACCTTCTTTTTCCTCTTCCTCAAGATCATATGAAACCATGTCAGTGTCCACAATATAACCTGACAAGCTCATCTTTCTATTCACGTCAGCAAGCATATTGAATATCTCTTCTGATTGATCTGTCACAACAAAGTCATACACCACATTATCGATTTCAATTGAGCTGCATCCAGGTACCTTCTGGATGCCCTTCTTGATCATCGTCTTTCTCACTTCTTCCACCATTGCCCACCGCCTGTCCCGAGCATAAAGATTCGACAGTAGAACATAGTTTTCACCACTACGAGGGTCTAACTCAAGAAACATGCGAATGGCTAGCTCCCCTAGCTTTGAATTTCCATGTACTCTACAGGCACCAATTAGCCCTCCAAACTACAGCATCTGGTTTAACAGGCATTTTTCCTATGAGTTCCATAGCTTCGTCAAGAAATACTGCCCAAGCAAGAAGGTCAACCATACATCCGTAGTGTTCAACCCTGGGTCGCAGCCCATATTGGTATTCCATCTGGGACCATATTTTCCGACCTTAATCAACTAACCCTTGGTAACAGCAAGCACATAAAACCGCTAAAAATGTAACACTATCAGGTTTCACATTCTCTCTATATATTTTGGTAAACACCCCCATTGCAGCTCGACCTTTCCCATTCATGGAATATCCAGATATCAAAGCATTCCAAGTGAACACATTCTTCACCCTCATCAACTTGAAAACCCTTTCAGACTCATCAACACTTCCACAGTTTGCATACATGTCAATAAGGGTAGTTCCCACAGACACATTAAGCAGCGGCCTGTTTTGACTTATGTAATTGTGAATCCACTTACCCTGACTAAGAGCTCCAAGATGAGCACAAGCAGAAAGAGCATTAATCATGGCAACCTCGGTCAATTCAAAGCCCAAAACTTGCATCTCTCGGAACACTTAAAGCGCCTCCCCAAACATCCTATTACGCGCAAACCCGGTAATAAGCGCATTCCAAGTAACCACATTTCTCTCAGTCATTTCATCGAACACTTGACGGGCGTCATCAAGACGCCTACACGTCGAGTACCCTTTAAGAAGAGCTGTATTCGTGACTACAGAGCCCAAACCCAACTTGCAAGCATGCCCATGAATCGATCTCCGAGGCTCAACCGCGCGACAGACTTGAGGACACAAGGGAAGATGCCGAAACAGGGGAGAATACCCGCGGAGTGCGACTGGGCGTACAAAAGAGCCGACTGGAAATGCTTGGCAGAGTTGGTATAAGCTCGGGCCACATAAGCGCAGACGTCGGCGGTGAGAAGGAGGTGGAGCTGGGTGAAAGCGAAAGAGCAGAGGTGGGGGAGGGAGGGAGAGGAGGAGAAGGAATCGATGAGGTTGATGAGGAAGTGGGCGACGAGGTGGGGAGCCGCAGCGGCGGCAGTGCGGGAGACGGCCGGTTCAATGCGGTGAAGCTCCATGGAACGAGGAGGAGGATGGTGGTGGCGGGCGTCGGAGGAGGCGGCGGATACGGTGGTGGCGGGGCGAAGAGAGGTGAGGAGTCGCGAGAAGGGAGAGGGCGGGCAACTTCTTCAACTCGATTGGCCAAACTTGGAATATTAAGTTATATAACTAAATTTATAAGATAATGTGGCTTTTTTATATAATAATAATAATAATTTAAAATAGGATATTGTTTTTTATTTGGATATGTAACACATTATGACTTAATTGATCTGTTTTGACTTTGAAAAAAATAAAATGATATTTCATTATTGAAATAAATGTTTATTTAAAATCAAGATAGATTAGTTGGACGGATAAATATAAATTGAGCTAACATAAGTTTGACTTAAGCTCTACCCGACCAAGGCCTGGCATACTTAAAACTCGAATAGGATAGAAACCGTCAATTAAAGTAGGATTAGTTAATGGGTGCGGAAGAAATTGGTTGTAGGCAAAACCAAGTAATTAAACTCATCTGGGTCATCCCTTGACTTATTGATTGTTAATTAAAATGAAGAATTGGATGAGCACAAGTCTTCTTTCGTTCTTTTTTCTTTTTCATGCACAAGTCTTCTTTCTTGATGCACGCAAATAGTCATTGGATGAGAAGGCAGGTGAGGGTGGATATCACACCAAATCAAACCAACCGGAGAGGACTTGGAAGCAATAAGGGGTAAGGGTGGATAATCATCTTCCCACCCACTTACAAGGACCTCATTATCATAATTAAGACAGTTTGTTAAAGAGCTTGGTTTGCAAGTGGGATGCTCATTAATGTTGGCTTGTAATTAATCTATTCCCGTCATCATAACAAGTAGGTATCAATTGAAATGCTTCATACACGCCACCGACTCAAGTTCTCCGATTTACATTCTTCTCTACTTTTTCAAAAGAGTGTTTTACTTTACAATCTAGTTTAGGCTGAGCAATCACTGTGTTACCTTGTTTAAGTTTTATATTATTATTATTATTTCAACAATATCCTAAATACCTATCTAAAATATTCACCTACTTTAGACATTTTTGGGATTGATGATGCCACCGACATGTAACTTGTAACAACCATGAACGAATGCATTATAATATAATTCATGTCCATAATAAACATTTGGAACTTAATTATTAGGAGTCTATGAACAATTTCTATATATCAACCTTATATATATATATATATATATATATTAAAAAGAAAAAGAATAGTTAAATTGCAAATGTTTATTTATTAAATGATTAATTAAAAGAAAGTAATTTTGTCTAAACTATATAAGGCAAAGAGGCGTCTCGTTGAAAATATTTGGTGGGCACCCACAACCATCGACCCTTTTTGTCCCCCGACGTTCACGCCGTCATTCTCGGGGAATCAATACCGATTCCCTTCGATCATCGTCGCCATCATCATTTCAGCCTCTTCTCTTCTTCCGATCAATCTCTCAAACTTTGTTGGTTGATCCCATCATTCATCATATCCCTTCTTCTTCATCCTCTGTACGCTTCCTTCCTCTCTGTTTTTTTCCCCTTCGAATGTGTGAATTTTGATTATTTGAGTATTGCCTGTTTCATCCATGATCATCCTTTTTTTGGTTGCAGTTTGAATGTTTTTTGTTAAGGTGTTAATAATGTGCTTTGTGATTGTTGTTTGGAATGCGCTTGGAAATTGGCTGCTCGCATGATGGTAAGGATGATGAGTATGTACTCTGTTTTGTTAAGGAATGAATAATCATGTCCATTTTATCATTATTGTGGTTATTATTGTTTTTTGATTTGGATTGTTTGGGTTCCTTCAATATGATTGATGGTTATTATGGAGTTACTTGTAAATCGGTGGTTAGAATGCCGAGGGATGATGCAGGTTGATGATAATAAAGGAATAGTCAGGCGTTCTTTTCTTTTCTTTTTTTTTTTTTGAATGTGAGAAATTAGGTTATTTGAATATTGCTTCTTTTCTTTTTGATCACTCATCATTGGTGTCTTTCATTTGGATTTTTTAATATATATATATATATATATATATATATATATCTGCTTTGTGATGGTTTATTTGGAGTTTGCTTGCAAATTTGTTTTTTAGAATATAGTGAATGTGCTAAAAAACAAATTTGTAAGCAAACTCCAAATAAACCATCACAAAGCGATTGAATTATATATATATATATATATATATTCTTGGATGTGAGAATTAAATTATTAGAAAATTGCCTGTTCCTGTCAGGATCATTTTTGTCTTTTACATGGATTTTTCATTTTTTTAATTTTTTTCAAATATGCTTTGTGATGGTTTTTTTCAGCTGCTTGCTTGCAAATCGGCAGCTAGGATATTAAAGTGATGAGGTTGATGGGAATGAAGTCCTTGAGGAATGATCGAGACTATTCTATTTTCGATTTTTATAAAAGAAAATGATTTTTGTTGTTGTTCTTGTTGTTGTTGTTCTCATAACATGATGGACATTGTTCGAAAGGATATGGCCTTCACAATTTTTTGAGCTTTGAAGTTGTTTTTCAAGTGGGATGGCTGCATAAGAAATGTGTTCATAATGCTAATTCCGTATAAGATGGAAAGTGAAGTTTTTTTCCCTATTGATGATAATTCACTTTTCGGTTGACAAGTAAAACATATGTTTTCTTATTCATGATAAATTACTTTTCTTGTATGTAATAGCTTGTATCAGATGTGAGGAATTCCTATTGAAAATGATTTCCTTTATATTATTTTTTCGAGGATACTTGCATTATACATCTTATGCGCTTCACATCTGCTATGAGTGAGAAGGAAGCAGGCAATATTTCATGTTCATAGTTTTCCTTGGCTTCATCTGGAACAGATCAATGATAGATTAGATACAATCAGATATCTTCTTAGCTGTTTTGCTAGTTTGCACGTCATTTTTTTAATTAAAAACTGGCGAGTAGATTGATTCTTGATATTGCTTACTTTTCTTTCTAAATTACTGCAAGACAAAACCATTGTATTCTCTCCATGTTTTTATGTGTACTCTTTCTTATTTTATCTCTTGTTTTTCCTCTAAAGTGTTGTCAGTTTCATGCGTTTGTTTATGAATATCCCATTTTCCAACTTTTTCTTTTGTTTCAGGAGTCTTAGAGAAAGGAATTTGATAGTAGTACTGATGTTTGATATTCCACTAAACTCTTCATTTATTTATGCACTGCAGGGTGACCAGCTCTCTATTTCTTACATCTTTGTGGGCCAACTGCTGCTCTAAGAAAACATTGTTTTCTTTGAGTAAATGGCTGTGGAAGTAATAGACAAAAATATTATTTTTCTGCCTTCATCTGCTGATCCTATTAGCCAAGCTGTAGAAAATGGTAGTTCATCTTCTTTTCTTTCACTTACAGTAGATCAGCACAGCGAGGAGGATGGGACTCCAATTGTGGACCACAAACAAATTGAGAAGGATAATAATATTATCATTATACCCGATTCTCCTGAAATTGGTGAACAGGTTGAAAAGAATGCAATTGCAGTTTCTCCATCTATTGATATTGGTAAGATGGAAAGATTGAAAGTTCGAAGAAATTCAATAGGGAACAAAAAAGAGAAGGCAATTCCTTCTTATCTTCGAGCATCAACTGGTTCTTGTCACGATTATTGCAAGTATGGAAAATTGCATACATTTGAAAAGCAGGAAAAGAGGAATCCAATCAGTGGCAACAAAACATTGAATAAAGAACCTTCTTTAAGCATTGAAATTGGTGGTAAGATGGTCAATACAAGGGCAACCAAAAAGAAAACTGAAGTCAGGGTAGAGATGATCCATTCTGAGGGAAATAGATTGTCATCTGGAAAACGGAAGGTTGTCTCTTATTTGAAGAAATCAGGTTCTGGCAAATGCTCTTCGGCATCTTTCAAAGTTGAAGGTGTCACCTTCAAGATCTTCTATACCTTACAATGATTCATATGAAGAGATCAATAGTGGAAAGTATGGCTCATCTAATATTTCGGGAAATTTGACAATATCCAAAAATCATAGGACTACGAATACCATGTTTAAGAATATGACAAGTTGTCCAGTGAGTAAGAGAACTTTTCCTTTATGCCCTTTGCCAGCTGGCGACGGAAGCAAAAATGAAGTACTTGAGGAAAACTCTCCTGTAGTTTCATCTGGTTTAATCAGTTCTTCAGGCCATTCAAGTGCTAAGAACTCTGATATGGCTGCTTCTTTACCAGGTTCCGGAAGTCAAAGAAATGGAAAGGCTGGGGGCAAGAGTTATCTGAGAGATCCTTTAAATAACGTTGTGAGTTCAATGGGATCAAAGAGAGGAGATGACATCCTACCGAGGAATACAGGGCTGTCGGGGGATGTAACAGGTTCAACAAATTCTCAGTTAGCAACTACAGCTGCCCATCCCTCTTCAAGATCTGGGAATGTCAAACCTGTTAAAATGTTGACCAAGGATGCACTGCCCCTTGGAAATTTACAAAAAGGAGTTCCCAAGCATGGAGCTGAAGTGGACAAAGTCAGTGTAAAGATTATCCATATGGTTGAACCAAAACCAAAGAAGAGCATAAAGTCTTCTCCAACCTCTTCACTCTCTGTTAAATCTTTTCGAGCAAGCATATCAGACAATGAGGGCAAGCATAAAAATGCTGATTCTGCAGCTGCTGAAGCTAATAGATTAAAGCTAAGTAAAGTGGTAAGACTCAAGTTTTGTAATGGAACTATCAAGGGTGAAGCCAAAGGCGCACATAGAGGGGGCAAGCCTATGCACACTTATGATGGCAATTTGGTTACGAAAAAATTGACATTCCGAAGGGGAAAGGTTGTCAGACTTGAATCTGATGAAAGTGGTCCAAAGAAGTTACGCTTCAGAAAAGGGAAGGTACTTGCAGACAACCATGTTAAGATCGACATTGGTAGAAGTTTTCGTAGGAGGAGAGAGTTGGCTGGTGATGCGTTTGGAAAATCTTCTTTAGGCGAAAAGGTGGTTTTGAGACATCAAGATGTTCAAAGCAAGAAAGAAGAGCTAGTTTCTTTCAATAACGTAATCGAAGAAACAGCAAACAAGCTTGTGGAAACTCGCAAGAGTAAGGTGAAAGCATTAGTTGGAGCATTTGAGACTGTAATTTCCCTTCAAGAGGCAAAGCATCCATTACTACAGGAAGTTGAAAAAACATAATGACATTTGTAAAAAAAAAACAGGGTTAAGTTGAACATGGATGTGAAAACTTTATGAAGCATGTGAAATTTGGGGGGTTTGTGTGTTTGTAAATGAAAGATGATTTTGTTCTTACAATTTACTCTGTGGAAATAGCTGTGGAACGCAGCCAAGCTTTGCTCGCATCTTACAGGAAGAAAGTCTCTTTGAAGAAGTTGAATGTGATCTTCTTGTTGCTGTTCTCTTATGTAACTAATTCAATCTTTTTCATTTGTATATCCGTTGGCGTAAATATATTGTGAATTTGCTTAACTTTTGACTACTATTGTTGGTTAACCTTCTTGTGCTTTGTAGTTTTGGTCTTGGGCCGAGGATTGACGTTGCAGCTGGGCTTGGGCGCCTCCATGCCCAAGGGCTCGCTAGCCCACGTCCTGTTTGGCTCGTTGTCAATTGCCGCCGCGTAGGTTGTAAAGGGCAAGGAAAAGCTCGAGGTTGGCGTGGCAGGTAGAAAGGGGAATATGATAGGAAGAGATGGTTGGCAACTCAGTTAGTATTCAAGCCGCAACGAATTTTAAAACTAAGGTTGCAAGTGATCTCCAATATCCCGGCTACCTTGCCGGCCACCATAACATCAATATCTCCGTATCACAAACCACCTTTTCTCTGACTCGGAAAGGAACTAGTGGCTTTTTTAAAAAAACATAACCTAAATCAATTTCACGCATGGAAGAGACTCCCGAACAGGCTGTCTAATACAAATTAAATGGCATTGAGCCCAAATCCAGTGGTATTTACTATTTTTATGGTCGGTTTCATTAAGTAAGAAATAAATATAAATAAAATAAAATTTTTAAATGGTCAACGATACTAAAAATAATAAGCCAGTACTTTTTGAGTGTTGTGACTTTTGAGATCAAGAGGTACGACCAGGACACGGTGTTTCCAATAAAAATAATGTTTAGAGAATGATCTGACCGTTACCGTGCACGTTTTTAAATGCCTAAATGTTTATTACGACGGATTCATTCGTATACAATTCTATGCAAAAGTAACAACTTATAAAGCTATGGAAAGAAAAAAATAATAGTCGTATAAACCTCGTGCCAAAAGAATAATAAGTACGTTATGCTTTAAATAGAAGCAACGCAAAAAGCCCAGCTTATTAAGAAAAAATGCACTCCTAAGTTCAGACATTTCAAAAGCAATTGAAATGATCATCACGACCCACGAAGATTGAAGGGTCAAATTTCATAGGGCACAAGGCAACTCATTCTTTTCTTCACCAATCAAACATTCTCAAAGCACAAAATGGGGCTTGCATGCAAAGAAATACCAATTCACCTTAACCGTCCCAAAGCTCCAACAGATGACAATAAAATACATCAATAAATAACCACTTCTCCATCAAGGTTTCTGCTTCAAATACAGCCAAGTAATGAAACTCCATTCCGATTATCTCAGTGTGGAACAGAAGCAAAGCTGTTCACGTACATGGAGAACCTGATCAAGCAGATAAGGTAATTACTACCTCTCAATCTTGTTACCAGAAGCTAATTCAGGTTATATTGTTCATAGAAAATATAACATTCTTCCCCACTCAAATTAGGTCACAATAGTGATGCGCTAATTTTCCATGATAGATAAACTTTTACGCCCACCACGATTGTTCAACACAGTAACAAATAATCACTGCCATTCATCATAAAAGAAATAACAGATATATGGATTAAAAGAAACCTGTATGAATGCAATAACTACGATAGCATGATGCCCAACAGCATTCCACTAATGAGTTCATCAGGCTTAGGGAAGGTACGTAAAAATGCTATGAAAAGACTCTAATTACTAGTTAAATAAACCAACTAAAGTATTTCAACTACATGTTTTTGTTATTCCCTGTATGTTCAACATTATTAACCATTGCATCAGGGTGAGATTCACATCTTTAGAACAGGACAAGGAAGATCTCGATGGCATAGTTGACAGACGGAAAACACAAAGGACTGGGTCTGATAAATCAGGTATCAAACAACATTCAAAAAATATTTATCTCATAGAAAGCTTCCTGTGCCCTCTTTCCTTCATGCCCGTCAGATACATACGAGAACAATGTATTTTGGTCCTCACAAGGGTGGAAAGAAATTTACTAATAAACACCTTAAGCTTCCTAATGTCATTCATAAAGAAATTCCGGACAATACAATTTAAGAAATTCATAATTATCTGTCAATAAATTTATCATTAAGCATGTAAACTCTGCCAATGCTAACGCATAGACACAAGTCTCAAGCCCAGACAAAAGAGAAGAGTGGGCATCAGCAAATACATTTGGCCATCTAAAATTTTACCATTTGTACTCACATGGATCATAAAATAGGATCCTGTGTCCCCAACACCCTTTGGGTATAATATGAAAGAAGAAGAAGAAGAAGAAGAAGATATTCAACATTAAGCACACCAGTCCACATTTACCACACAGGAAGAGATAAATGTATAAGATGCAAACTTGAAAGAAACTACCACATTATTCTGAAGAGAAAATCATATTCTCCCCCTATTCTAAGGTCATGGCAATGGCATTTCCAAAGGTTTTATTGACAATGAAAGCATATAAAAATCATTGTAGCCATTCTTAGAAAAAAAGAGAAGAATTGGAAACAAACATTCTGCAGGAAAAAAGGCACAGCACTGGCTCTGGAGGCAGATGAGTCGAGAAGCAGATGCTAGTGATGATGAATTCAAGACAGCAGTGGCAGCAGCCGCATATGCTGTGCACACTCTTGAAGAATTTAGTCCAGAGACTCAGCAAAAGCAGACGTCAGGCAATGGAAAAGTGCCACCTCTGACCAAGAGTAAGTCCAGAAAGGATGACAAGCAGACCCCAGATATCCCCTCCAAGAGTCTTTCTAGATTGTTCACAGGCAAAGGTGAAGTACCGTACAATAGCATAATTTTTGGCACTATCCCCTAACAGAGGGAAAAAACAATAACAACGTATTTATTTATAAAGGTGAAGCATCATCCAGGAAACCTGAGCAACCTACCAAAAAAGCAGATAGGGTTCCGATGGAGAAAAAGACAGTAAGCTTTTCTGAAAAGAATTCTAATGACGGAGGCAATGTAAAATCAGAAAATACAGCGCAGAAACCTAAAGACACATCAGCCACAGAGTCCACAGTGTTAACTCCTGACGATCATAGGCAAGCAGGAGACACAAAACAGAAAAGAAAAACAGAACCAAAGGTTGATGCATGGGAAAGGGAACAGATTGCAAAGATAGAAGAGAGGTAATTTATACATTCAAATATATGATTCAATGATACTTATAGCATGTGCATTCTTTTACATCTAACTATCCAAGAGCTCATGACAAACCATTATTTGACTAAATCCTAGCTTTTGTTATGGGGAGTTCTATGATGAAATATGCCCCAGAATTGTTTCCCTCTTCCAATCAATTTGTTCGATTTATATAATGTCATCTCTTGGGGTCATCCACAATGCCTTAAGATAAGAGATGACTTTTCTAGCTTCAGATGTGACCAAGGTAAAAGAATATTACTCCACAATATCAAGTCTTCTGGAACTACGATTGACTATAGGTGTGGTATGCAAATGACCTTTAAATAAAGATGGGTTTTTTATATAGGAAACAAAATGTGAAATTTTCACGGCAAAATGATTAACAGATTAAAAATTGCCCTCCATGTTCAATCTATTTCACTACTAGAAGTGAATCTTTGACACCATGGCTGCATAAAACTGTGCACTATAATTTCAGGTATGAAAAGATGAATTCAACCATTCTATCCTGGGAAAGCGAAAAGAAGAAAAGGGCAAGGCGTCGTCTTGATAAAAGAGAGGTAAAATCATCACTTCGTTTCAGACATGATATCATATATATCCTAACATGAAGTGACCTCTTCTAAGAAAATAACTGTTCATAACCTTGGTTGATAATAGAGTGAGCTGGAACGCAGACGAGCAAGAGCATCGCGAGCATATAACACAGAAATATACAGAATTGACAAAGTTGCAAAAGAAGCAAGGGCTCTGGCAGAAGAAAAGAAAAGAAATGATGAAGCAGTAATGAGAGAAAAGGCAAGAAAGTACAGATCAAGAAACGGGCTGCACCGGAAATATTTCTGCTTCTAGAATCCATTATTACCTCCCTAGGACCACTATACCATGGCTTCTTGCTAAGCAATATCGGTGCAAGAGGACGAAAAAAATATGAATTCAGCCAGTAGAAAAAATGGATATTAATGTTCACTATGATTAAGCAATTGCGTTTGCAAAAAACCAAGCAATTTGTACAAAATCAATCCCACAAATGTTAATGGATGTTGATACATGAATCAGACTAAATTCTAGAAAACTTTGGCAAGATCATCATCATCACAAGTTGTCACATTTGCACACGAAGGAAGACAAAGTGAGCTTACTAAATTCACTGGCAAATGATAGATGGTGAAGCTCATCAACAGAACGCTAAAATTTCAAACCATGTAAAACATGAAAAGCTATAGTCCTCACAATTTGTCACTTCCAATCCAAAAGTCTAAATTTAGTCCTGCAAAGAAAGGGAATCATGTTAAACAAGATGCCACAAAGTGACTGCAGTGGGCGTTTGCCTAAATAAACAACTACTGAATGAGTTAAGAGGGTACACTTTGCAATCCACATCTTCTTATTAAATTTAAAGTATAAATTCTACCATACGACACATATGCTTGCCATGTTTTAAGTGGGATGTTAATAAACCAAGTTAAAACATACTGATGAGAATGGATGATAAAAGTAAGAACGTCAACATGAATGTGTGTTTTCATCAATGGAACATAATATCATGAATACATTTAGGATGGTTTAGACATTTGAAAAAGACACTTATTTGTAATTCATAAAGATGTAAGATTTGCATTTTGGTATTGGATCCAAAAGGAGTACAAGAGGGAAAAGAGCACTAAAGAGTGGCATTGGAAAAGATCTGATAATATGTGAGTTCAGGTTAATATGGTTTCCAATTGAGTAGAGTGGTGCAATATCTTTGCTCAAAATCATTTGGCAATAGGAGGATAATGAGGATGAAAAACAAGAAAATCTTACTAAAATATATAGAAATGCATCAATTTTATTTTACAAAGTTTGAAGAAAATTGTAAACTCAAACAATTAGAAATACTCTTTATAACATCAACCCCTAAAAATAGAATATTTTCCTGAGGCTAATAAACACCATGGTTTTGTGGAGCAAGTTATAATAAAACACAAATATAAAAGTTTCAGAAAAAAATAAAAATTTTTTATGTCAAAACCATAGCCATAAATGCGAAAAAAAGAATGAAAGTTACCTGATCAATAAAACAGCAAATATCATCCTAGCTCTGATGCATCCTCTGAATCGGAAAGAGGTAGAAGAGTGCAGATTCCAAGCATATGGCCGTTTAAACACACATAACAGTCAATGCAATCTTCGTAAGATCCTAGCCTAATGCAAAGACTTCTTGGAATCATATTTGTTTGAAGTAGGCTCCACAACTTCGCTTTGCAATATGGACAAACCTCCACCTGATGTAAACTAGCATTCCGGTCAATCAACATTTTCCGAACCTTTGAAACAGAAAATGACTTAAACACACCCCTAAAAAAACCAATATCACCCTCCTCCTGATAAAGGTGTTCACATGGATCAGACACATACAATACATCAGATCGACACTGAGGCAAGAGAAATCTCTTTCCTGAAGTCCTCGAGAAACGTGTTCTGTAAACAAAGTGTCCAGGGATCTGGCTGCCGTTGAATAAACTACCCTTGCTTGATCCTGAACAATAAATAAGCAACTTTCCCAATGCTTTCCAATTTCCATCAACACTATGGCTTCCACTAGACTGGAGGTCAAGCATCATTTTTGGTGCACGCATCCGACAAAATTCTTTCCACAAGACCCGTTTGGCAATGTCTTCAAACCATTTGCATACACATGAGAGAGTTGCTATTACCCTAGGATTCCATTTCAAGTGTTGGAAGACAAGAAATATCACATCCTCATTCAGCTGGCCTTTTGAGCATGAACACAATGCAGAATGTATACAACGGTAATGTTTAACTAACATTCTACCCACTGCTTATAGCTCACAATCTTGATTAGCCTGACAAGAAAATTATGAAGTGACCAAGTATGTTAGATACACGGAACCTGTCAAGTAAAGACGATGTTTGTGTAAACTAGAGTCCGCTCATGTGAGCATTAAAACAATATATCTATGAGGCCTAATGAAGCTAACAAATTGTCAATTCATAGAAAAGGTATCAGTCATTAAAAGGATAGTTATCATCTTCAAGACATTACAGGGACAGATAGATGCTAAGAAGCATGACTTATCCCCATAATACATTCGAACCCGCAATCCTTGCAGGCCAGCACACACCTTAAATTTTCATTTACATTTAAAAGTCATTGCATGCCTTAGGTGCTCTTTTGAACAGTAAACTCAACCAAAATCTCACCTGACAAACAAAGTTAAGACTGTTGACACTTACATTCACATGTATATGTGCGCAAAAACAACTGAAATGATGCTCATCTACGAAAACAAATTATTATGTATATCATAAAAAGATTGATAGTAGCTACCCCCCAGCTACAGCAAAGGCCACCACCAAAGAAAATCGAGTTAATACCTAACCACACATATGAAGCAGATCCCCCATTTGGAACACCTAGGTGCTTCTATTCAACTGCACCGTGCCAATAATTTAATCAACTAGACGAACCAGAAACATAATCAATACTGCTTTTTTCCAATCTAAATCGGCCATAAATTAAAAATCCAACGAGAAGCACAAAAACATTTTTTTTAAAAACGAAAGACATCAAACACATGACATCTTTCTTTTTTTAAAAAATTGCGGGAAAAAGGAATGCAACCGATCTGCCCACCTCTCCGTATCAGAATCAGCAACGTCGCATCGATCGAGCGAAGCATCCGGCAAATAAAGATCACAAAATCTGCCCAAACAAAAAACAATGAAACACATCGTACCATCATACAACAAGCACCACCACCAAAATTCGGGGGAACCCGAAATACCTCACCGATTTCGACGCCGTTTGGTTGAGAACAATCGTCGGACTTTGAATCGGAACAGAGGATCGATCTAACCCATTTGGCGGGTATGATTTATATTAGTGGAAAGTGAATCGATCACAGACAAGTGTGACGAAAGGTAGCAACCGTGCCTGCTTCATGGTAGTGACGAAGAAGAAGAGTTAAATGGCTACTGTAAATGGGCCTTGTTATGTTGGTAGGCCCAATCACAATGATGAAGCCCACAGATTTTTTTAATTTTTTAAAAAATAAAAATGCGAAAATTATTGTGAAATTTTTTGTTCTTATTAGAGTTTTCTTCCTTTCTTTTTCTTTTTTTTTTAAAAAAACAATAACATTTTGTTCGATTATCGGAGCAAACATGGGTACAAACGCAAAACAGGTATTAGTGACGCTTATTAGTATCCCCCTTATTGGAAAAAAATGTCTCATTTATTTCTATTAAGCTTAAAGCATCCTGAACATATTATGTAAGGGCGTAGCTAATATGACATGATGAAAATATTATCTGCAAACTGCTATGACAAAATTACACATTCACGGTACAAGTTTCATTCTACGGGAATTGGATGCGAAATAAAATAATCGAGCATCAAATCATGTATGAGCTAATTGATCTTAATTTAATGAATGTAATTTGTCATCAAACGGTTTGTACGCAACCAACAGGACTAGATATAAATATTCAAAATATCACCTCTTAGGTAATATCAGCATTCTAAATCAAGTTGGGCTATAGCTAGTATTACTTAATGCAAAATTGGATTGATTTTTTTAATTAAGTAAAGTTGTGAGATTTTTTAACTTAAACTCATATTAAATACTCAATGGGATAAAATTATATTTATAAATGAGATTAAACTATAAATTTAGTTAATATTTTTTTAAAAATATTTTAACTCATTATATTATATTTTGGGCTAAATCGTTACAAAAATAATTGTGAACCAAATAGACTTTCGTCACATTTGGCTCATGATAATAATATATAAAAAATACTTATCTAGGCAAGTTACCTACTTATGGCCCACTTACTTAAATAATTAGCGATTAAAAGAAAAGGCCACCTATAAACGGTGAAACCTATTTTGACATTTGGATCAATTATTATATATCACAAAGTAGAGTTGATGAAAAAAACACAAACAAACGCCCTATAAAAATATAAAAGGCGCATTATACATATAGTTAATAGCTTCATGTACAAGTTCACTCTAATCAGCTGGAGAATTACAAGCCTTTAACCTCTTTAATCTCGCCATTTTTCCTAAGTTCAATGTTACAATGTATATTGCTGTAAAAAAATGTTACAATGTATATTATAGATTTAATTAAATAATATTAAAATAATAATGAACTAAAAAATGAAAGATATAATTTTGCCACCAAAATCTTATCGTATCACAATAGCAATGTTTTTCATGTATATCACTCGAAAAAAAATGTTTTACATATATATATCATGATTAGGCTCAACCTCGATAAATACCCAGCATGAACAACATAAATTAACCACTTAATTAAATATAAGAATTCACGTTTAAAATACATCTTAATTTAGGTTCTTATTAACAAAAGTTTAGTGAAAGATAAGAGATTTATCCTATCAAAATAAAAAATAAATCAAATAATTATAGTTAAATTTCTCATTTACTTAGACTTTATCTTTAAAATATTCCACAATTACAACTTATTGGATTATTTGATAAAAACTTATTAATAAAATTATAATTTATATTTAATACAAGCCAGATATGGAGCCATATTTTCCCATATATTATTTATTTAAGGATTTAGGACAAGGAAGAAGAGAACGACGTCAATTAATGGCGGGTAGGACGAGGGGAAGGAGAGCGTGGGGGAGATGGGGAAGGACGACGGCCACCTTCACCGCGCCTTCCAGTAATGGCTTTGAATGCTCCGATATATGCATTGCCGCCGCCTCTTGTGTCTTCTTTTCTTCTTTCTCTGTCTCTGCTTTGTTTGATTGGATTGTGATTGGATTGGATTGGATCCATTCCTTCCCTCAATCGTTTATCTTCACCCTCCAAGCTCTGAACGCGCCAAAGTTCGACTTCGATCGTTCCCGTCTTGTCTTGCCAGCCTCTAGTCAATCTTTGCTACATTCGTACCTGCTTACGTCTGTGAAAGATTCAATCTTGCTTTTAGTTTGATTTGTTTGGCACCACTTGCCTTGTTGAACAATCTAATCGGTCCCTTGTGAGGGCTGTGAGATTGATTCTTGTCGTTGGTCTATCCGAAAGTGCCAACTTTTTGTTCCAATTTCAAGGCTAGAGAGAACTGAAGGTTGTGCTTATTAATTTGGTCGTGGGAAAGAGGAGATGGCCGGGTTGCAGGAGCAGTTGGAGATCAGATTCAGGCTCCATGACGGATCTGACATAGGTCCCCGCAGGTTTCCTGCTGCTACAAGTGTTGCCACTGTCAAAGAAAGCATTCTTGCAGAATGGCCTAAAGGTATCTTTGTCTGCTTGCAACTTTTGCATGGTATTTTTTTATTTGGGATTGCTGTTGCTCGAGCAATGACAATGAACTTGAATCTTTGAGTTTTGTTGTGTGAATTGTTCTTCCTGCAATATAAACAAGAGTTTGATGATAAGAAGCTATTGGATTGCTCACCGTGTCTGACTGTTAAAATGCCTCTACTCCTTTTGCCGTGCTTGCTATTTGGTAACTCTGCACGAATTCTTATTCAATTAAAAAACGCTAGCTTTGCCTTGTTTATTTCTATGGAATGATTGAAATGATAGGTCGAATGACCTCCTCTCAACCATTCGGACTTAGTATATCAGGCTTGCGATTCATGTGGTTCTTTTCTTTGCACAGTTAAAGTCAGTGTTAAAATGTAGATAATAACAAATTTTCTCAGGGCTTATAAGCAAAGATGTACGAAAAAAATTTGTTAGCAGAAGTGTTGTGTTTATCACTTCCAAACTTGGCTATGGGTCTTGAATACTTTGACCAAGTGCTGCCCTACCAAAATATTCATGATATCCATTAAAAAAATTCGTGGACGCCATAACGCCTGAATTTATTCTTGGTACAGCTAATTTGTTTCGTAAATAATTATCTAGTAATTATATAATTTCGATTGCAACAGAGAAGGTGAATGGTCCAAGGACAGTGAACGATGTGAAATTAATTAATGCTGGAAAGATACTTGAAAACAACGGAACATTGGGAGAATGCAAGAGCCCTTTAGTTGATGTGGCTGGCGGAGTAACAACAATGCATGTGGTTGTACAACCTTCATTAACAGATAAAGGAAACGGTATGGCTTTTGTCTCGTCTCTCAGTTTCTTACTTTCAGTTGTTCATGTCATCGCTACTACTCATTTTGTTTCTCATCTGCAGATCGAATTTGTACATTATTTCTCATAGGCCCAGTCGAGTTCCCTTGCATTCTATTAGAAAAACTTTGGTTTTGGGATCACCAGATGGTTCTCTTGATAACATAAAACACACAAGCGAAGAGACCTATGTGAGATTGAAGTGGACCTTCAGAAAGAACTAGAATGGTCATTGACACAACATCATCTCTATAACAAGTAGATGAAAATGTTGGCTCTAGGAACAGTATGTTAAGTGATTGTGGCTTAGCAACAAGTTTAGACCCCAAAAAGTAGAAAATGTACTCAGTAGTAGATTTTGTCAAAAGCATACCACGTTTAGCTAGTAAATCTAGGCTCATTTTCTGACAGTTTTTGCTCCGAGAAAGCAATCAGCTCATCTTTGATTTAGTTGTGCAATGCCGGACATAAGTTTTAGCATAGTTGGAGCCGGTTTCTTACAAAATATGTTCTTGAAACAGAAAAGAGGGCATCTAATAAACAACAGGTGAACGGGTGCGGTTGTACTATCTTGTAAACTTGGGTCCCGCAAGCGAGACAATGGAAATTTCTCTATAAGGTGAGATTTGCTTGAGGATGCCCACCAAGCTTTTGATATGATTTTTTTTTAAAAAAATATACTAATTACCCTTAATTTCTTTGAAGAGCAGGATGGAATCCTGGAGTAACGCCACAGAAGCTGTTCAAGTGGATGGCATTCCGTCTCCCAGAAAGATATCGAGCTTCTTCTGTTGTATAATGTGTGGGATTGGTCTTTTGAGATGTCAAGCATCAACCTGTTTATAAGTGTTTTTGGCAAACTCTTCATTTTTATGAAGTATGTATTATAGGTGCCGTAGACGCTTATGGTTTGTCCAAGAGTTGGCCTATTTACGTTAATTATCGGATACAATAAAATCACCCCTCCTTCAATATCCTTCCTCTTGTAAACGTTTAAGAACACTCCTTAGAAGGAGTGTTACATTTTGCACGGAAGCATCCCCCAAAAGATAAGAGAAGTATACTTTACATCACATTAGAGCGATAATGTTTTGATTGCAAATATTGCATCGAAGATCCTTCGTTAATAAATGTCCGGTTAATGTTTTATTTTTATTTATTTATTTATTTTAATTTTTTGAGAGAGGGTTTTATTTTTTAGAAAACAATGTAGAGATATACTCTCCAATCATAAATTTTATAATGTTTATTATCATTTCTTTGTTTGGCTATTATTGGCCGCCGTGGATTCATTGCGTTGTCTCCTGCTTATGCTAGCATTTTATCCTTTTAATTTATGAAGTTAAAGGATTAGCTGCCGTCTGCCAGGCTCTAAGTCCAACCGAAGCGTCATTGCTGTCCTCATCAAAATCTTCGCACATACAAATGAACTTATTTTATAACATCTTTTATTATTAAGATGGAAAGTTTAGAAGATTATAATAGAGTGGACGCTTATCTACTCTTCCACCTTTTTCTTTTTAAATCAGGGAAGGCTCTTGTACTACTTTAATCGCTGACTTTCCACCGTTACGTTATCTCCAAAAATAATAATAACAATAAATCTTCTAATTAACAAAAAATTAAGATTTTCCTTACTAACAATTAAATTAAGATTTAAAGTCATTTAATAAGAAGCCAATCTCTAAAAATGATAGTAAATCTTCTAACTAATAATAAACTACGATTCACATATATATTGAGTCCATTAAATCACAAAATTATTTTTTTAACAAATAATATCTTTTTATATGTATTAAGATTTTAAAATATATGAGATATATACAAAAATACATAACTAATAGTAGCAAACTATTCCTAAAAATATTTAATAAAAAAATTATCTAAATATTTTTTTAATAAATCAATTTATTCAATGCTCATGCATTGCGCAAGAGCCTTGATCACTATTAATATTCATATATTAATAAAAGAGAACTCAATATTGGTTTGATATTAAAAATAGAAGAATCACTCAATCAAAATATTAAAAAATCCAAAAATAGAATAAAAATACGTCATGGATTTAAATCTCGCTAACTTCAATTTTTTAAAATAAAAATAAAATACCTTTTGTGATAAAAAGTCAGAGAATCAAAACTGATTAACATCAATTTTCAATTTCCTGCTAATAAGAGTTTGATGTCTTAAAAATATAATTAAAAAAATCAAATAATTATAATTCATCTTTTTATTCAAATATATTATGTTTTTAAAGTTAATCACAATCTATATCTAAGATATTAAATTATTACAATATATATCATTATTAAATAATATATATATATATAATTAAAATTTATTTGATATAAATCACGCACAACTCAACATCTTGTCTAGTATTAATAAAAAGAAAACTTGAAAACCTTGTTCTTATTAATAAAAAAATCGACCAATCAAAATACAATAAAAATAAACAAAAATAACTTAAATTATTATAAACTATCTTCTTATTTAATTAAAGCCTATGTTTAAAAATCAAAGTCCATTTCACTATTCAACAAGGATTTATTTGTAAAATTAAATTTTATTTTTGAAATAAATTGTTCAAGACACAACATCTTACCTAATATTGTACAAATAAATTCCATATACATCTTATTATGCCACTTATATTTTGACCACGCATTACCCAGGCTTGGAATTTGATGTTAAAGAGGTACCCACCTTAGTAGGGTTGCTAATTGAGCGAGCCAGCTCGTGAGCATTTAGCGTTCGGCTCGGCTTGACTCGACTCGAAACTCGACATTTAAATGCTCGACTCGAACTCGACTCGAACTCGAATCTTACGAGCCGAGCTTGAGCGAGGTCGTGTTCGACTCGACTCGACTCGGTTGTAACTCGAACTCGACTCGAACTCGGCTCGTAGTTCGACTCGAACTCGACTCGACAAAATAATATAATAATATAGTCTTTATATTATATTTTATTTTTATATATATGAAATATAATAACAAAGAAGCAAGATAGTTGAGATGACAAGTATTCACCTTGATGACTTCAAGGTTGTGGGTTCAAACCACAATGGCCTCACTTTTTTAAAGTGAGGTACAGACTTTTAATCGAGCTGATTTGCTACAGCTGGCGAACGAGCTCACAAAAATTAAACAGTTTAAGTATATTCGAGCTCGAGTCGAGCTCGAACACATAAAAAGTATTCGAGTCGAACTCGAGCATGTATGTCCAAAACTCGTTCGATCTCGAGTCGAGTTCGAACGAGTTTCGGACTATTCGAGCCGAGTTCGAGCACATGTTCGGCTCGGCTCACTCGCTCAGTTACACCCCTACACCTTGGAACGAGTCCTCAAGGCCAAAACTTCGGTTACGAACAAAATCGTCTCATATCCGTATTCAAAACGACACACAATACGTTTGAGCAGGCTTCAAGAATCAAAATAGTACCGATACAAGGAATTTCTCCCGCCTACTTTAAAAAAGCCAAACCTATTCCAGCTTCCAAATTATTCAGTAAGTCATCCCGAATTTTCTGTTAAAAATTGATGCCAATGATCTGATGCACTCACAAATAACGCAATAGCCATACTATAATAACCATTCGGCTTGTTGATTTGCAAACTGCGCGAGTCATGATTATTGCAATAATTGTAAGCTTTCGTAGACACAAATCAGAGCAATTCCAACCAAGCTTTTTTCAATGGTGAGGGCAATTAGACAAGCACCTCAAATGATCAATTGCTATAGCCATCTGCTAGTCCGGATAATCGTCCACTTGCGGTTTATTTATAGTCAGAAACCATAATTTCATGTGAACACAAGTCTCCTAACATTTTTCATACCATGACTCTGCTAGTTGAATCTAAATTTTCATTTATTCGCTTGCCAGCGTCAAATTTGATTGATCGAATCATTTTTTTTATGCAAGGTCAAGCAGACTGACATGTCTCACAACAGCAAAGCAGCCGATGGTGGCCTGACAAGACAAGATTCACAGCGCTTACCTTGTAAATCTAACAGAAAAAAATAACAGCAAAACTCGATATCATGGTCGTCAGAAAATGTAGACTGCAAATAATAATGGAGAAGGAATTTTTTCTTCTTTCAAGACCATAAATCTTCATTTGCACAGTACAAAATAAGCCAAATGTGAAAACGCTGCAAGGTGTAACTTATACCTCCCACATTATCGCTTGACCCATTGGAAGCTCTTTCTAGCTTTGGCCTTACCAGGCTTTTTCCTTTCAACAACTCTAGGATCCCTCGTCAAGAATCCGGCTGCATCATATGAAAACAAACAGCAGCATAAGACAAATGTAGAAGTTAAAAATAGACAAAACAAACTTCATCAAACACCATATATCCTAGACACATGCTATTAACCGAAAATGCATTTATTGATTGCAGTAAAAGACGACACTAGCGTTTTCCTCACCAGATCTAAGATATGGGCGTAGGCCTGGTTCCCAGTTCTGCAATGCCCTGCTGATTCCCAGTCGTATAGCTCCAACTTGACCTGAAAATATTAAGGCAAAACAATATAATGATTATTAGCACAATCGAAGCAAAGTGTTGCACATACCAAGTTTTGACCACAATCAAAAAAATAAAAATGGATACAATGCACATATTTTTTATGAATAAAATTCACATTCAGTTAAGAAAATAAGCGATTTACCTGACACACCACCTCCTTTCACAGTACAATTTACATCCCAGCAACCAAGTGTCTTTGTTTCAGAAAATGGGCGGAGGAGACCAGCACGATGATCAAGAAGCGGAAAATACACATCAAATGGTTTATTATTTATGATGAACTTTCCATCCCCTGGTTGAATCCAAACACGGGCGATGCCACATTTCCTTCGACCTGTCCCATAAGCTCTCCCTTTGTCATCTACTCGTCTCACATAGGTTTTAGCAATCTCCTCCTGTTTCTTTCTTTCAATTTCTGCTCTAATGTTTTTCTTCTTAGATTTAGCTAGCCGTATGTCTTCTATCTCACTAAGAGGTGGTAAACCTTGAACATCTTCTAGGTCTTTCAAAATAATCAAACTATCCAGCATGGATTCTGTTATTCCTGACGCAGAAATAAGGTCACCAAAAGCTCTATCTGGTCCTGAATTCAAGAAACAAAGATACATATTTCAATGTTCACACACAAAGCCCTTGTTCCATTTCGCCAACTCAACTATGTATTCACATTTAGCAAAAATCTATGATGGGGTTTGCATTTAGCAGCATGGATTCTGTCTCACAATAACAACCATAATCGATACTGCAGAACCTATTATTCAAAGAATGAAAATGTGTTTAGGTTTTAACATCATCATTATACACCTTTCTAAATAATAGGATAGACATCAGGAAAATTGTAGGAAGTTAACCAAACATGATCATGTGAAGAATAAAAATACCAATAACCAGGCTTGACATCCATCAAATAAACATCATCATCGGCATCATATAATAACTGAAGGGAGGCATACTGTAAAAAATTCTGGCACAGCTATAAGACAAAAACAGCAGGAGTGTTTTTCTACCGGAGGATAGCATTCATTCAAATGCAACTAGACAACAACTTCCATTTACAAAAAAAGATACTCCAGTAAGTTCACAAAAGATTGTCAGGAATCGCTCAGTAAATTTGCAAGTTGAATTATACCAAATGAACGAATAGTCCATCACCTTCTACCTGAATATGAAGGGAATAAACAATCAATCACATCAAAATCACACCTTTAAGAACCATACGGAGCTCCTTTTCCTCCTTCTCCAGAGCAGCGTCTACTACCCGTTTTTCTTCCTCCCGCTCGACACTCAAGTCGTCCTTGAAGTCCTCAACGCTCCCCGGCACAGCATCCCCCACATCGAACACCTTCTCCACCTCCTCCCTGTCACCATCGAACCTCCAAGGCTTGTACTGCTCGGCATCCCCACGCAGCCAGTCATCGTCCGCCCCACCGCCGGCCGACGCAAACTCCTCATCGATATGCCCGAACACATCCCCCCTCGACTTCTCCTCAGCCGCAGGCGCCGCGTCCTCGGAGGGCTCGTCAGAGATGCCCGAGACATCCCCGCCGTCCGACCCGAAGAAGCCGTGATCTGGGTGATCGGCGGAGAATCGCCAAGACTCGAACTTTCCACCTTTCCCATCGCCATTGTCGCCGTCGCCGCCGCCACCGGCGGAGAAGGGTCTGAAGGTGGCGGTGGCGGTGGCGGCGGCGGGGAGGAAGGTGGCGGTGGAGAGAAGGGAGAAGACGCAGTGCGGGGGAGCGGAAGAGAAGGCGAGGGAGCATAGCGTTGGCGATCGATCCCACTCTCTCTCTCTCTACAAAACCCAAACCCTACACAAATATCCATTTTCCTTATTTTGTTCCTTTTCCCAAGTTCTATTGTTTTGGGTGCTCGATCTCCTCCATTATTTTTTAATTAAAATGTACCTAATCAAGGTAGTTTATAAGCAAAATATATTTAATTTGGGGTAACCCATTTTTATTTTATAATTCAAACAAATACTCAAGGCCTAAAAATGATAACTTGACTACTTATAAACGGAGCAAGAACAATTGAGCTAGTCCGAGCAATGTCCTTACATTTTTATCATATTCTAACTTGTTTTGTTTTTGTTTTTTCAGGAAACACAGATAGAAAAAAGACCTTGCTGTATTGTAATGGAATTGGAATTTACCGTTAACAAAATATGGTCACCTATGAAAGGCGGTAATGAATCAATGGAAGCAGGGGTAAAGCCAAGAAATGACCATGAGTTACGCAATTTCCTACACCACGGAACTGCTGCTACTTAGAAAACTGCTTCAAGAGAAGCGGGCAGTGTAAAACTGTAGATCTTGTACGAAATTTTGTTATAATAACCTGCATCCTTCCACACGACTTAGACCATCGACAATTCCAAAATCTAGTGTGTTCTCCAAAAAAGACTATGCAGTTGTAGGCTTAGTTGCCCTCAGCTGAATCAGCAATTCACAATTCTAAATCATCCCATTGATAATAAAACAATTATACATGCACTTTCACCCAAGATTCAGAATTTTATACAAGTAAAGTGAATTCGTCAAAGTAACAAAAACTTTTCTAGTTATCGAGAAAAAAAAATGAAGGTACTGAAGCTGATGAAGAAGAAATTTTATCGCAGTTTACGCTCTTTTTCTCTTTTGAGGAGAAGGCATGGAGTGCTAATTAGACTCCTCAAGCTGCGGGTAAACGGAACAATAAAACCAGGGAACGAATTGTTTGGGGGGAAACGACCAACAAAAGGTTGCAACACTTCCCCATTTCAGTTCATCCATGCGAACGCAGGTAAATTTGTTGCTGATGAAAGATGGTGGGATTCAAAATCGTATATGATGCTCAGAGGAACTGCTCATATTGCCTTAAGTCATCAACATGAATACTCAAAAGTACCTTTGCGATTGTCACTAGCTGGTTACCTAATCACTATTAATGCAAAAAGTAGAAGGAATAGAGATGCCAACAAATCCAACCATGATAGCCACTGCTCCAAGGTAATCCATCAAATGTGGGCATGTCCCATTATTGAATCACCAAGAACGGCTAATGGTACCTGAATTGCCAAACCAGCTGAAGCTACAGTTGTTGTAAGAAGAACAGCTTTTGCCCACAAGTAATCACTTAAGACATTATCCAGCAACCCTGCAAAAAATGGTCAACATAAGCTTTAACCGGTATGAAGCAAATTGTTACAAAGAAAAGAAGAAAATTTGAAAATTGAGACAATGGCAAGGATTCCATTGAAATTGGGTGAGGCACAAAGTGCAAACCTTTTCCAACAATAAAACCAAATTGCTTCCAGCCCAGCACATAGAATGGCTTCAGTTCAATGAGTTAGGTATAAACGCAATGGGGAAAAAAATTAAGAAGTTGAGCAGTCCCAAAAACCCAAGAAACTGCGCCATACTAGCGTGACCTTCTCTTTTTCCTTCATCAGGCAATTTAGCTCGAATTAACGTCATGTAAATCCCATAAAATAATGCAGAAACAATAGCCAGTGCATCCCCAAGAAGAGAATTTGACGCTATCGGATCTGCTCCTGTCCTCGAATCACCTATGCTAACAGTAACAGTTCCAACCATACAGAGGAGAACACTGGCAAGTTTTATCCAAGTGAAGCTCTCATTCAAGAACACTAAGGCAAAGAAGAATGTGAAAAGACTTGAAGTACTCAAAATTGTGTTTGATGCCAATAAAAGCACAATACTTGTAAGATGTTCTGGCCAAACAGAAGAGAGTAACAAGGTTACAAAATAGAATTCAGGTTAGAAAGCCTCAGTGACAGTAGTGAACTTCAGAGAAAGGTTAAAGCTAAGTTGGGCAAGAAACCAGAAGGGGCAATCAGTAGGCTGACTTTGGCAGTCCTGCTTCGAGTCCAACGACCCTTTGAACAAACTCCATTGTGTGTTTATCCACCCACCACTGAAAATTGAGGTTCTGCCAACAAATTGCCATCAGGATACAACTCAGGCAGCTCAACTTCTTTCAGAACATTGTCAGTTCCGTGAGCATTGAGTTCTCTAGATGTACTAGAAGTAGAATCATCTCTAACAAACTCAGATGCAGAATCATTTTTATCTAGAAGAACCACTTTGTCTGAATCTCCCAACAATTGTTCCCCGGGATCATCTGAAGCATTATAGCATTATTATGACCTATCCACACACTCTTTACCGAATCCTCCCAGTAACGGACAACCTCTACAATTGGAATGTAGACTATAAACAAAGAGTCACAGATGTATGTAATAAGAAATGGAGATACACCAGTATCAACCACAGACTGTACAATGTAGCTGGCGGCAATCCAAATTGCTGCAACAGCAACAATATAGAACAAACCAAGAGCCCAACTCCAACCGCTTCTGCCAGTCATCATATTACTGATGTGATGAGCAAAAATCCTGAAAAACTAAAATGAATATCAAATCCACCAAGATAACCGCACAATCCCCCGACCTTGTTGCCAAAAAATCAAATTTCAGTTTCAAAACACGGGTGACCACCGCTGTGTCAAAACATCATACACCATTAAGAAAGCAATGCTTTCATGAGGAATAACAGCTGTTCTTAAATGTTAACCTATAAAACTACCTAAACCATAAAATTTATCAAAGTTAGCACAAAAAACAACAACCAGACGCCATAGAAGAATCATAAACGGAAATTTTTTAGCATACTTCACAGAACCATAGGCATTCCCATTGTACAAGTAATATAAATAGTGCAACCTAACATGCCATGCACAGATTAGAGCAGAAATGTAACTATCACCCTTCTCGTGATGCACCTATAAATTTTCTTCATGAAAAAGAGAAGAAAATATCATCACTAACGGCAACAATAATAATGTCGTTCCCACATCGCCAACCACAGAGAGAAATCTAAGGAGTTTCCGACATGTGCCGCATCTGAAACTCGTGGGTTGGGAACCAAACAAACAACCCAACAACAACTAAAATTGATTAGACGGTTTCACAATCTGATTGATTGTAGAGAGCAAAAAGAGGTAAAACCTGAATGATCAGAGATTGTGATCATCGAAGGGTCTCACAAAAGAGAGAAGTGTCGCGAAGAACATTGCTTTGGATTTTGGCCATTCGAGGACGGTGGCTTCTTCTATGATAAAAAATGAAATAAAGCTTTCACGAGAAAAGTACGTCTTGTTGACTATATTACGACCGTGGGCTTTTTGATAATAATGACTGACGAGGGAGGCGGGCCCACGTTGAGGCTCAACGAAAGTTG
This sequence comes from Piper betle, assembly GCA_033002965.1. Classification (NCBI taxonomy): domain Eukaryota; kingdom Viridiplantae; phylum Streptophyta; class Magnoliopsida; order Piperales; family Piperaceae; genus Piper; species Piper betle. The sequence continues at coordinate 67,487 of JAURVB010000266.1, forward strand.
CTCCCCTCGAGTGTTGGGGGAGAGCGGCCCACAAGCACATCAGAGTCGGTGCCCATCTCATCCTTCCCCGCGTCTTCTCCCGAACACCGGCCATGAAGCCTTCCCCTCTGCTGTCCGCCGGAATTTTATACTTAGATCCGACGGCTCTGACAATTTCTTAAACCTAAGTAATAATATAATTGTCACAATATATTAAAATAAAAATAATCTAACAAGACACAGTGAAGGAGCAAAACCCAGAAAGGCTCCGAGCGTACCCGCTCTCCCCGTAGACGAGTGAACTCACTTATATAAAAATGCTACCATGCGCTGCACCAAAATGCAGCGCATGGGCAGCTTATTTGATTTGGACCGTTGGATCAAAATCCAACGGTCCAAATCTTTCCTTCGTTTTTTCCCCCTTCCCCCTCTTTTCTCCTGCACAGGCGCGTTACCCCCCCCTTGCCGGATTCCGCCGCCCCCGCCCCCCGGCACGGCCCCTGCCGCCGGCCCTGCCTGCAGCCACGGTCCCCCACCGCCCCATCGAGCAGCTCGACGGCGCCCCACCCCCATCCCCCCTGGCCGCCAGCTTCCGCCCTCGGCCCCGCCCGCAACCGCGTTTCCTCCTCACTCCCCCCATGCCCGTGCTAGCCGCGGCCCACCTGCCCCCGCCCGGCGCCGCGGCCCCCTGCCCCCACCCGGCGCCGCAGTCCCCCCAGCCCCTGCCCGAAGCCACAATCGCCCCTGCCCGAAGCGGCTGTCCCCCTGCCTGCAGCGGCGGCCCCCCTCGCGCAGCAGCCCAACCCCCTACTGCGCGGCGGCCGGCGGCAAGGTCGCCGGCGGTGAGGTGGCGCGGCAAACAGAGGGGGGAGGAAGAACAGGGGAAGGTAGTTTCGTAATAAAAACTTTATTCGATCCCGACTCGAGTTAAATTTTTATTACGAAATAAATATTAAAAAAATAAAATAATTTCGTAATAAAAATATTACCCAGTCCCAACTCATGCTAATATTATGAAATAATTTTTTAAAAATAAAATTTTTTCATAATAAAAACTTGACTCGATCCCGCGCAGGGATGTCAGTGATGGTAATTTTATAATAAAAACTTAACTTGTTCCCGGCTTGAGTTAATATTAAGAAATTAATTTTAAAAAATAAAATAAAATAATTTTGTAATAAAAACTTAACTCGCTCCCTACTCGAGTCAATATTATGAAATAAAGTTTTAAAAAATATAAAAATAATTTCGTAATAAAAACTTGACTCGCTTCTGACCCGATTCAATATTACAAAATAAATTTTAAAAAAATTTAAAAATAAAATACCATAAAGAACTGAGTCAAGTTTTTATTATGAAATTATTTTATTTTATTTTAAATTTATTTCATAGTATTGACTCGAGTTCGACTGAGTCAAATTTTTATTACGAAATTTTATTTTTAAAATTTATTTTGTAATAAATTTATTTTATAATAAAAACTTGACTCGATCTCGCTCGGGACCGAGTCAAGTTTTGATTACAAAATAAATTTAAAAAATAAAATAATTCTGTAATAAAAACTTGACTCTATATATTACGGGCCCTTGCAGGCTCTGCCCTGCCCGGCCCACCCCGACCCCCCTCCCCTGACGCCGCTCCCCCGCGCACGCGTCCCCCCCCCCCACCCCCACCGTTGCCCCGGCGGCACGTTTTTGTCTTCTCCCGGTCGCCCCGCCCCAGCAGTGCGCCCCCGCGAACTTCCGACAACTCTCCACGAAACAAAGCAGGGAGGGGTGGTGAACAGGGTAAGGGAAAGAGGAGGGGGGCGGAGGGGTGATGGCAATTTAGTAATAAAAACTTGACTCGCTCCCGATCAAAACTTGACTCGGTCCCTCGCGAGATCGAGTCAATTTTTTATTATAAAATAAATTTATTACAAAATAAATTTAAAAAAATAAATAATTTCGTAATAAAAATTTGACTCAGTCGGACTCGAGTCAATACTATGAAATAAATTTGGAAAAAATAAAATAATTTCATAATAAAAACTTGACTCGGTTCTTTGCAAATCGTGCAGGATCGAGTCAAGTTTTATTACAAAATTATTTTATTTTATTTTTAAATTTATTTCATAATATTGACTCGATCCCGTGCGAGATCGAGTCAAGTTTTTATTATAAAAAAATTTTATTTTTTTAATTTATTTCGTAACGGGCGGAGAGGGGGTCAGGGGCGGCAGAAGGCGAGGCAGGGGGCCTGGGCCAGTGGAGGGCATGGGGGCAGCGGGTGTGGGGGGACGGGGGCAGGGTGTGGGTGGCGACAGGGAGGCGATCGGCAAGCGGCGACGTCGGCGGGGAGCGGTTCAAATTTTTATTTTATGTTATTTTATTTTAAAATTTTATTTTGTAAAATTGACTCGAGTAAGGAGCGAGTCAATTTTTTTATTATATTTTATTTTTAAAATTTATTTCGTAAATTTGACTCGAGTCGGGAACGAGTCAAATTTTTATTACGAAATTGCCATCGCTCCTCCGTTCCCGGTCGCGCCACCGCCGGCGGTGATGCAGTGACACCGGCGTGGAGGTGGCCAGGGCAGCAGACGGCGGGGAGGAGCTCGGTCGACGGGCGGGGCGGCGGCGGGGGTGGGGGCGAAACAGGCGGCCGGGGAGGGTGGCGGAAACAGGGCAGGGGCGAGCGGGGCCGCGGCGGGGTGGGGCGAAACAGGCGGCAGGGGGGCGGGGAACCGGGCGGGGGTGGGGGAACACGGGGCAGGTGGGGAGGGGGGAGGGCTGCGGGGTAGGGGTCGGGCGGGGGGCGGGGGCGAGGCGGCGGAAGAGGCGGCGGCGGACGGGCGGCGGGGAACCAGGGCAGGTGGGGGGAGGGCTGCGGGCGGAGGCGGGACGGGGCCGGGGCCGGCGGGGAGCGGGACGGCGCCGACGGGGCGGCGTGAACAGTGGGAGGAGGAGAGGGTAGAAAATTATATCCGGGCCGTTGGATTTTCAGCCAACGGCCCAGATTTGTTGCGCTGCAGTGCGCTGCATTTTCATGCAGCACACTATAGCACGCCTCCTCACTTATATATATATGAATAACATTACTCTCCGATGAGTGTAATTACTCTCTATATATGTAAAACCCGCGATTCGAGTCAGGGTTTTATATTCGGAACCGGTCGGTTCGACCGTTATTTTCGATTCGAGTCAGTTTCAAAACACGTGTATTGAGCCGACGCCAGTCCTGTGTATGAGCTATGAGGGTCATGCGTACCCAAGTATATGATAATAACGTCATGAACATAGCAGAACAGAATGAGTTATCAGAATATATGAGAGTATGCAGTTCATTTTTTTATTATGATATATAATGGATCGTAGAATTAGTTTTAGGCCATTTACCGCGTTTGGATGTGTTGAGGGCATTTTGGGTGGGTTGATAGTTCTAGAGCATATCATTATGATTTTTTTGGTGTTGTTTGATTTTACGGGATTTTTCTCCGATTTTTATGAATTTTTTAGGATTTAATATGACTTAGTTATTATACTTGACTCGAGCCAGAGACGAGTCAAGTCTTAATTACAAGTTTGCCACCCAACCATTTCTTCTCCACCTCCGACCTTTTCTCCCCCACGCTCAAACCCTAACCGCCGCGCCGCCCCTGTTCGCGCGCCACCCCCGCCACGACCGACGCCGCCTGGCCGCCAATCGACGTTGCTCAGCTTGACCATGGCGTCGCCCTGCCGCCCGACCAGGCCCGACCACGAGCTGGCCGCCGCGACGCGAGGAAGCCGCGCCTTTGAGTCGTGCTTTCGTTGCCAATCGCGCCACCAGGCACCTTCGCCGTCACGATCCAACAGTCGCCTCGGCACCCTCGACCCCTCAGCCGCCTTTCCCGACCGGAGCGGAAGCCATCGCTGGCCAGCTCGACCGGATCTAGCGACCCATCGCCGCAGCTCCATCTTAGCCTTTTCCAGTGAGCCACCGCCTCCATTGGCCACGCCGATGTTATAGATGAGTCGGGCTCGCCGAGCCAGTTCCAATGGTACCCAACACGACCACTATCCGGCCAGGAATCACCTCTAGCAACTCTCACCGGAAAACCACCGGAAGCTGCCGGAAAATCACCGGAACCTGCCGGAAAATCGGAATTTCTGGAATTCGTCGGAATTCACCGGATCTTCCGTGGGGCTCACCCAGTCGAGCCCGTTCGAGCTTCAGACGCTGATGAGCGCCGAATTTGAGCTCCGAGACATGCGACGAAACCCTAACCATCGCCGATTGCCGACTACGTAAGGTATAATTACCTCTGATTGAGTTATTTAAAATTGATTTTGATTGTTAGTATAACATGCTAGAATTGAATAATTGTCATGATAAATGTATGAGTATGAGTGTTGTGATGATTGCATGATGCAATTAATTGAGAATGAATAGGGAGTGATCTAATGAGGTAGATCGAGTTGAGCATCCTAATCGAGTAATGTAACTTAGGAAAAATACAATAAAATTGGTAGGAATAGGATGAGTTAGAATTATTTTCATATTTATGATTATTGATTGTGATTGATGTTTATTGAGTTTGATGCATCATTTAGTTAGCGAGCGTTAGTATTTAATTTTGATGTGTAGGTACGGAGTAGGAGCTCGCCGCCTAGGCGCGATGACACGCTTGGAGCTTCTACTAGGTCCGTTAGGACTTCTCTCTGATTTTTATGATCTTTTCAATTGTATGTTTGATTTATTGTCTGTAGGACGGGTTAAGTGGCGTTTTATCGGATCTCACTTAACTCGGGCCATTTAACCGAACATTTTCCGGATTAATAACCCCTTGAGGTTGATTTCGAAAACAAGATCCACCAAAAGTTGCCTTTGGGCCTATTATATAACTCCCTAACCAAGCCTATATATATATAGTTTTCACGTTTTTGTGAGACGAAAGATGGAGAAATCGACTGCACGTACCATGCAGAGGATGCCGTGATAGTCAAAGCGGGCTCTGGATTAGTGCCAGCGGACTGTTCCATTCCCGAGGGATCTTGACAACTCCGCGTTTGAGTTCCTCACACCCGGAGAACGTGGAGGTTTACGGGTACTGTTTAGTACAGCGCATGTCCGGACTTGTGGTTCAAAGGGTATTAAAGGCGACTGCCTGAGAGTACTCGGCCTTCGTGCTCAAGGCCAGGAGAAATATGGAGGTAAGGAGAGGGCTTAGGATAAAGTTTCACGAGAAGCACTGAAAAGAAGTGCCGAGAGCGGCACAATACCAGCAGCAGATCAGTAAGTTCGGGATGCTATCGGGTTTACAGCCCAGTGGCTCCTCAGTAGTGCCCTTCAGAGTGTTCATGTGGAATATATGTTGTTTTCTTTCATATGAGAGTTTGCTCTCATAGCCAGTTTGTTATAGTTATTTTCTTTTCGGACCAGTAACGCTTGTTACTGACGTTTTTCCTATATATATGTAGGTGATAAGCACGAGATGGATGTGCCGGCCAGGACGGAGGAGCAATAACGTCTTCTGCACACACACATTGGGTGATTGAATGTTTAATGTTTTGTTTATGATGTTATTTTATAAACATGTTATGATTAAATATTTGAGGCATGACAATGACATGAAATGAAATGATCAGAGTAGCGCAGCAAAAGTGTGATGGGTTAGGACCCAAAGTTCAGAGAATGATGAATATAGTAGATTAGAAGTCTGTGTGAATGCTAGTGTTGCTATGCGTATATATGTTTGAATACATGATTTTGACAGGGTGGCCCCTAATTATATTTTTAGGGGAAATTCTGTCCCTTTCGTTTTAGAATTTTTACTAATTTTGATTGTAATTGTGTTAGTGTGAAAATTGGTTGCATGTCATCCATGTAGTATCCTGTTAGGGTTTTATGCATTCATACATACATATAGCAAGTTGGATCTTCATCTTAAGACGCCGAGATTGGATCTGCACGAGTTAGGTTCGGGTTAGCCGACCTAACCGGGGCCTGTAACATGCTGGTTTGGTTCACGAGTGTGAACCGAATTTGGGGTGTTACAATATATATAGAAAACTTTACTTTAATGTAGAAACTCTACCATAATAGATATAGAAAGCTTTACCATAATGTGAAAAACTACACGCAAATCTATGTAAAAACTTTACCTATACCAGTAATACTACTTTAGATTCTAAGCCATCAATAAAAAATAGAGAAGGATAAAAAATTAATCAGTGTTATTTTTGTCAAATAACCCAAAGTAATATCTTTTCCTCGTAACGAATAATTTCACTTTCTTCTCTTCTATACATTATCAATATTAATTATGCCTATATTTGCATCCCCTCGTGTCTTTCTTAAAAGAGAATATTACGTAGAATTTAACGCATGTTTGACCACATATTTATAAATTAGAAATAGAAAACACCTCTTAAAAATGAAGAGTTAACTTTAAATATTACCCATTGAGCTTCAGAATCCTCACTTATAAGTCTCTTCTTTATATTCCATAATTCTTCTCAAATTATTTATATTTTGTAAATATATTCATGTCTTCATATTTACCTATGTAATTGAACACTTTCTTATAGAAAAAAATATCTATAACAATTCCCCCTTCCCGATTATGAGAAACACTTTGAGAAAATCTTCTATTTTGCATTGTTGTCGAACTCCTGTCGATCTCGATATACCATTGTTGACCACTTGTTGATCACCATCAAATGAGAAAAATATTTTAATAAATCTCCGCTCGCAACTCATGTGTAATACTCCACTTTATCCTTTGATTAAAACCTCAATGAAGCATCAACAAACCTTAAACGAACTCTCACAATTTGCTCCATGAACCAAAATTATAATACTACTTATTGGAAAATACTTGACTTAATCTCAATTCCACTTATTAATGAAAAATACCACAATATGTTAAAACAAAAACAACATAACAAGACACACAATTTCTAACGTAGAAACATTCCTTAAAATTAAGAAAGCAAAATCATGAGGCTATCAGCATAACCCCACCAATCTACTATGGTTATAAAATTCCCCTTTACAACCATAATAGAACTCGAAAGAAACCTATTTCAATACATAAATAAACTCATTCTCATACAGGAGTAAAATTACTTCTCAACGATTGAAACCACTCTCCATACATACGGAAATCTCTACCTCAATACATATTAAAAACTCTACCCAAACGTGGATAATGCTATCCATATGAATAATACTATTCCTAACTAAAAATTATAACCAAAATGTAAAAATTGATAAGAAATCAACCATCGTTGTTCTTGTCAAAAAACCCAAAGCAAGTTCTTCTCCTCACAACGAACGGTTTTTTTATTCTCTCATGTACACAATTAATGGTGACTATCTATATTTAGATCATCTTATCTCTCACCTTAATAAAAGCACTATATGAGACTTCACTAAAGAAAAATCACACATAAGACATATATCTACCTACGTATTTATAAATTAAAAATATAAAATACGTTTTAAAAAATAAAAAGTCAACTTTTAAAGATATTTCCTTAGTGTGAAATCCTCACCACTAAGTCTATTTTTTGTATTCCATAATTTTTCTCAATTTTTTAATTGAGTTAAAATATTTATTTACTTGAACGCTTCATAATTCATAATTTACTTGGAACGCTTGGTGGGAGGGAATATCTCAACACTCCCCCTCCTCCAACCGCAGTCGGGCAATGGCGCCGCCGCCATTCGCTCTCCTCGTCCTGATCTCCTGCTGCCTCGCCCTTCTCCTCCACGCCGCCCACTCCAAGACTCTCAAGCGAGACGGTGCGCCTATTTCCTCCAACTCCCCTCTCTCTTTTTGCTGCTTAATTTGATCCTGTGTGGTTCTCGTGTGCTGCCTTCACTTGTGTGGGATGTACTTGTCCTGCGCTTTGTGTGCATTTGGATTTCTGTTTGTTTGATAGCATTGTTTGTGAGGCAAAGTTCGTTACTTTGGATCATGATTTTGTTGGGGCGGTATTGGCTCCTCACTTCGTTTTATCTAGATCGCGCAGCTGGCTGGTGGAACATATATCTCGTGTTTCTTTTTTAGATAGGAATGATATCGTGTGATTGATGTTTTTGAAGTGCTTTTGATTTTATTCATCATCACTTGATCGTGGAAATTTTAGTTAGTTGAGGGAAAATGTTGAATTTTTTGTTTCCAGTTCATTGCTGGTATATCTGATCAAGCTAAAGTAGGTGCGGTTCAGTCACTTTTTACGGTAAATATGACTTTTGGATTGCACTTTGATCAAACTTGTAGTAAATCTTCTTGAAACGCATTTGATGTAAGGATCTGGATGTAGTGATGTGATTTATTGCGGTTAGTTATGTTTGCAATTACTTGTTTGTCTTCTTTACAACTTTCGTGATCTCTGGTTTTGCTTTTATCTGCAGTGAAGGCGCTTAATGAAATTAAGGCGTCTCTCGGGTGGAGAGTAGTCTATGCTTGGGTTGGGGATGATCCTTGTGGAGATGGCGACCTGCCCCCATGGTCAGGTGTTACGTGTTCAACTCAAGGGGATTTTAGGGTTGTCACTGAATTGTAAGAAATCTCCGTATTTGTTACTCGATTTATCTCACCAGGTTCAATATTGTACTTCAGTATCCATCTTGGTTCCGACTTTGTGTTTATTTTGTCCTTCGAAGTTGAGGTCATTGACATGCCAATATTGTAATAATGTTCACGCATTTGACTTTATAAGAACCATTAATGTTGAGTGCTTGTTCTTTTAACTTGGCTTCTATCTCTCCACAATGCAACCCGTTCATCCTCTCTCAGTGGTTTTCTTGACTAGTTTGGCAGTAATTTTTGTGTACAGCGTTAATTTGATTCTCAAAGTCTACATTTTTGTTCGTTGCTTACAGGGAGGTGTATGCTGTGTCCATTGTTGGTCCCTTCCCTACTGCTGTAACCAACCTTCTGGACCTGACAAGGCTGTAAGAAATAGGCACCAAGTTTATCTAGGCACTTGATACATTTTTTTTGTTGAAAGTTGAAAGTTAATTTTCAGTTGTTTAGTAGGTTTCAAGAAAACAATGCCCCATTGGATAATATGTGAAATCCCACTTCACCCCATGTTACTTGTATTGGTCTTCTTTAAAAGTCATGAATACAAACATGTCACATGTAGATTACTGGGTCTCCTGACATAGCATAGTAGTAAGTGCTTAGTTTGCTAATCATGTGGTTTATGTGTGTAAATACCAGTGATCTTCATAATAACAAGTTGACAGGACCAATTCCTCCTCAAATTGGAAGGCTTAAACGTCTCAGAATACTGTAAGCTTCATTATGCAGTTATAAATGCTGGTCTACTTCCTCTTGTCTCCCATAGTGTAATTTGAAAATTATCTAAATTTCTGATTTTTGCTTGGCAGTTAATGAGATTAACTTCGTTAATATTTTCCCTATCCTTGAAGGATTACATTGTTGTTGTTTTTGTGTTTTTTGGATATTATAAAATATTATCAATGACATTGTTTTCACAAATAGTTTCTTTCTTGCTTTTTATTTATTTAGATATTTCGAACTTTCCTTGCAACAATTAATTGGGATTGAGTGGGTAATGATCATGATGACGAGTCATATTCCAAACTTATATCTAGTTCGTTTATGTGTGTTTATTTTCTGAAATTTGTTTTATCGTAGCAGAAATTTAAGGTGGAACAAGTTGCAAGATGTCATCCCTCCTGAAGTTGGTGAATTGAAGAAACTGACACACTTGTGAGTAGCTGAGGCTAATCAGCAGATAGGCTTTGAGGCCTTGTGGTTTTACTTGATCTGCAGTATTAACTTGTTAATGTGGTTTTGGAGTCTTTTGGCAGATACTTGAGTTTCAATACCTTTAAGGGAGAAATACCTAAGGAGCTTGCCAACCTTCCTGAGCTTCGTTACTTGTATCTTCACGAGAACCGGTTATCTGGGCGAATACCAGCAGAGCTGGGAAATCTCCCTAATTTGAGACATTTGTATTTCTCTTGAACTACTGCAGTCTGGATTTCTATTATTTTGAAGTCTTTCATTGCATGCTGAGCCTATTAAGATGTGATTACTAATATTAATCGCTTATTGATGTCAGGGATGTTGGTAACAATCATATAGTTGGCACCATACGAGAGCTCATACGTTATGAGGGCAGTTTTCCTTCATTGCATAACCTGTAAGTTGTTAAAATTGTTCAATACTGTGGTTGCGCTGCTCAGGATACAAAATAAATGTATTTGTTTTGTTCGTTGCCTCCTACCTCATGCTTCGAATGAGTATTTGTTTCCAATTTGTCTTTTCCTGGCTTGCTATGCAGGTACTTAAATAATAACTTCTTTACTGGAGGTGTGCCAGCACAACTTGCAAATTTGACAAATTTGGAAATTTTGTACGTATTTGAACGAAAGCATTTGTTTGCATGTTTTAAGCTTGATCTCCATTCTGATGACCTTCTAAATTGGATTTTGAAGCTTTCTCTCAATCATTTAACGTTTCAAATTGAATCTTGAATTTTACTTTCGGTTGGTGTTAGGTATTTATCTTCCAATAAAATGTCCGGGACAATACCTTCTGCTGTGGCTCATATCCCTAGATTGACATATCTGTAAGTGATTTTCTCATAGCAAACAAATTTGGACAAATTTTCTATATGCTGAGCAAGATTTTTCCTTCCATGTCAGGTATCTTAACCACAACATGTTTTCTGGGAGAATACCAGATGCCTTCTACAAACACCCATTTTTAAAAGAAATGCACGTTTAAACCCAGATATGTTTGATCAGATAGTGTATCAAGTTTATGTCTGAATTGCTACATCCTGTTGCAGGTACATTGAAGGAAACCAGTTCAAGCCTGGTGTTAACTCGAAGGGTTTTCACAAGATGCTTGAGGTTGCAGATACAGATTTCCTGGTCTAGTACTTACTGTTAGTATTCTTTATTTGCGCAGGCCAGGGTTCATTTTTCTGTTGAATCTAAAGCTTTTTCCGTCTTTTGGAAAACTACAAGAGAGTTCTGCCTTGCGCATCATAATATACGCTCTTCTGAAGACAATTTTATTGTTTCGTATTGTATACCACCAATATTAATACAATAGAGATCGTGTTTACGGCAATCACCAGCTCTTGATGCATACAAGAACCTTTATGACTAAAGCAAACAAGTAATGCCACTATCAAGAGAACAACAATAGGTCGGCCCGTCATGCGTAGACGAGATTTAATGGCGTGTGCTACTAGTCCTGATGATGAAAAGAAAAGCAGCAATATTGATCTAAAACCACGGAATTCATTGGTTATATTTTTTGGTAGTCAGTTCAACTGAATCATATAGAAGGCACGCATACACTGTTGACAAGGAACTGCTTTTCCCAATATGCATGTGATTTTAGGGCAATGAAATGACGCCAGAAGTTGAAGAAATACAGAAGAAATTGCAAAACTTAAACAAACATGCACTCACAAATCACATAATCATAACCTTGAACATGATTCCAAGGCTTACGAATGATAGGTACTAATCATGTAAATAATTGCTGTACAGAAAGGAGATGCAACAGGACTGCATCTGAACGAGATCTCGGACTCTTAAAAAGTGGACGCTAGCGAGGGTGCCACCCGATTGTCGGTTGATTTAACTCATTGCCGGAATGGTTTTCCTCCGATATGCGCCACTCTTCCAGATCTACTGCGTGCTTCAAGACAGTACAAGTATGGCATTTGCAATCCTGATTCCCCTCGGAAACCTCAAGTGACTCCGAATTTAATTGGCTCTGTCAATGGCAATGTTAATTTATACTTTATGATATCATCAATAGCATAAATGAGGCTCTACAACAAAAATGAACAAACATGAAGATTCAATCATTTAATGAAAAAACATGAAGTAATTAAAATCAATTTGTCCCATTGGCAAAAAAGAGTGGTAGAATGCAACAGTCACCATTAGGTGATTGAATTCAGTCATCTTGAGTAAATGAAAGTGCAAAAACTTTCCAAAAAACGGACATTTCTCCAACAAAGAAATTATTGTATCATTTCTGGATCAACTAACTTAAACTCATATATAGATTATAATGTATGGCTCAATGTTTTGGCCTCTTTACATAATTGTAATTTAGGAAGTCGAGGAAGAAAAATTTCCTCCACCGCTTAATATAGTCATTATAACAACAAAAAAGAAAGATGTATACATTATCCATACAAGTGAACACAAGATGAGCATTTTCATTAAGCAATGAGGTCATTAACATTGAAAAGTGAATGTACAAAGAAAAACAGAGTTCAAACATCCTCACCTGAACAGAGCCTGATTCAAATAGCTTTCGCACTTTAGACAATTCACTATTGACCAAAGAAAACCTTCTGCGCTCTTTTCTTACCTGTGTTTCATTTTATAAGCTACAAATATTCAGTCATCAACATAAACTGTATATCTCATAAAACTATCTGTGCATATGATGATTTCTTCGACAACCTGAGCTTCCAATTCTTCAATTCTCTGCAAAGATGCGTGCTCAATGCAAGCACGCCTCTTGCATTCTTGTTCAAGCATGCCAGTGATTTGGTACCTAAACTCAGCCATCTCTTGCGTGAGGTCCTCAGCTTCTTCCTTGGCCTTTAATTTTTCAACCTTCAATTCTTCCTGGCAACAAGCATGAAACCACCAATTTTGATGACCTTAATAAAAAGCTGAAAAACATGTAATTTATACCCTAGCCAAAGCTGGCTTATAGTCACAAGCACACTAGCAATATTTACCTAAGCAAATTCTATCACACGATAATACCTTTAATTGAGTAACAAGAAGTTCGGATTCAATTATTTGACGAGACATCTGTTCCATCTGTCCCTTTAAGCTTCCACTAGTGGCTATTATTGTTGCTAGTTTGACAAGGGTTGGGCCCAACTCATCCTCACAAGTGCTTCAGGTATAGCAAAAGAAACATATGGCATCTGATCGTCAATCAATGGCAACATTCTTCTAAAACAATTGAATCCTTACAAGGAAAAAGAAGCAAAAAATGAACATAGTACATGCAATGTTGAAAAATAGTACAATTTTAGAAGACCACACTATTAGCAAAGCACTTCTTTGAAGGACATCAAATGACAGAACATAGATTATGGGGATAGGCAGCATTCATCAACGCATAAAGCCACCTTACAACAGTTAGTGCATACATTCTCATCTGATTTGGTGGTGGTCAATCACACAAATGATGCTTACATTAAGAACATGATTATCGAAACAACCAATGGTGCATAAAGGCAACTCATAACAGATTATATGCTACTTGTATATGTTCACGGCATCAACACATCAGGCAGTCATTTGAAGGGAATAGAGAAAATAAAACATCGTCCGCACCAGCATTTTCATAAGGAGAGCAAACAAACTAACAAACAATAGTCATCATCATATTGTGCAAATACAACTAACAAACTAGAACATCGTTATGTTGTGCAAAGAAATCTACAAACTAGTAACATTACATACATGCTCTAGTTAACTTTGAAATAGCAAGCGGATCTGAAACTTACTATGTTCTATCCGTCCCATAGATACTGGATTCTGGCTTATTCCAAAGAAACCGCGTAAAGATCTCTTCATCGCTAGAATCAATGTCCCCCACCACATCAGGCTTCCCACCCGATGTATCGACGCCGTCCAAAATCAAATCTTGCAATTTTCTGAAACCCGTCTCAAACTTCTCTAGCTTATCCAACACATTGCGATTCTCTTTCTCCAAAAAACCAATCCTCTCCTGCGATTTTTCTAACCTCCTCTCAAGCTCTTGAACCCAAGATTCCATCTCATTCCTTTCCAGAATGGCCTTGTCCCTGGCAGTTTCGGCATCACAACACCTGTTCTCCATGGCAACAAGATCGAGCTTCACAGCCTCCACTTCACACTGGGATTCTAACGACAAAGCTGCCTCCAACTCAATCTCTCGCCTGTCCAGCAATTCGACAAGTAACAAACGCTCCGATTCAGACTTGTTGAGGTCGCACCTCAACAAAACCACCTCCTCGTTGAGCTTGTGAGCTTCGGCGAGCTTTATCTCAAGGCCGTGGACATGCTCCGCCATGCAATTGGCCTCCACATGCCTCAAATTCAACCGATCCTGCAACATTTCTGAAATAGGAATATCAATGTCGGAAACGAAAAGAAAGAAGGCATTTATTTCGACAAAATTAAAGAAGCAAGGCAAAGATTCTCACGAATTTCATCTGAGCATCTTCTCAGATCGGTCTGCAGAGCTTGGATCCAATCAGGATCCTCTTGTTGGAGCGATCGCTGAGCATCAAATTCAAGCTTCTGCATGGTGCCAACCTTAGGTATGGCGGATGGAGCAGTAAGATGCATAGCGACGACGTCTACCTCGACGGTGCGGCGGCGGCGTTGCTGGTCGGGCCGCGATCGGGTTGCCCTAGAAACGGCGATTGAATCCAAGTATCATCGGGGGGGCCCGCCTTTCTTGTTTAATTTACCGGTCCTACTCGTATCAGTGAATTTATTCAAATTAAATTCGATTTGGATGTGTACTAATTGGGCTGTTATGAGTTAAGTTCGTTCAAAGCATTTATCTTTCATCGTTTACTTACTCTTTACCAACACCTTTTAACCGTTCTAACTGGCGATTAATAATTAAATTTTTTAAATTTATCCACACAGCGGCAGAAACACCTGTCAGTCTTTCACCGTCGTGATTCTGTAACTCAACTAATTTTTAGAATAGTATAGTATAACGATGGTTGGGGTGCGCTGGCAATATTTTATAACAACATGACAACGTATTAGATTGATGGTCGTCGGATCGAAATCCGGTTGCTATCAATCATCCCCCACTTCCCCCTCCTCTCCCGCCACCGGATTTCCCACCCCCCCTCGAGGACGTTGCCATCCCCCTCGGGCATCGCCATCCCCACCACCACCCCCTGCCATTTTCCCCTTTATCGTTTCCCCCGATTCTTTCCCCTAGCCGTCCTCCCTATGTCGGTCCCCTATACTAGTCGCTTTCTCTATTTCTCGACGGTCGGCGACAAAATTTTATTAAGAAAAGGAAGGGAGGCAGGGTAGGCAACAACACTGGCCAGCGGGTGGGCGAGGTCGTTGTCGGTGGCACGACAAAATAGAAGTAGGGGGAGAGGAAAGGGCGAACGTAATTTTGTAATAAAAATTTGACTCGCTCCTGACTTGAGTCAATAT
Source organism: Piper betle (assembly GCA_033002965.1). Taxonomy (NCBI): domain Eukaryota; kingdom Viridiplantae; phylum Streptophyta; class Magnoliopsida; order Piperales; family Piperaceae; genus Piper; species Piper betle. The sequence continues at coordinate 82,652 of JAURVB010000266.1, forward strand.
TATGAAATAAATTTTTTAAAAATAAAATTTATTAACTTGAGTCAATTTAAAAAATAAAAATAAAATACCATAAAATAAAAACTTGACTCACTTCCGACTTGAGTCAATATTACAAAATAAATTTATTGACTCAAGTCAATAAATTTTATTTTTTAAAAAATTATTTAGTAATATTGACTCTAATAAGGAGACGAGGCAAATTTTTATTTTATAGTATTTTATTTTTAATTTTTTAAAATTGACTTGAGTTAATATATTTTATTTTTTAAATTTATTTCGTAATGATGACTCGAGTCGGGAACGAGTCAAGTTTTTATTAGGAAATTATTTTATTTTATTTTAAAATTTATTTTATAATATTAACTTAAGCTCGAAACCGAATTAAATTTTTATTATAAATTGTCATACCCTCTTTTCTGCCACTGCTGACCAGTCCAGTCAGCCTCGCTGGAATTAGCCGTCAGCCAACGGTGGCCACTAGCGACTTCACAGTGGGTAGAGTTTGATTTTTAAGATTAATTTAATTTGAACCGTATTTATAATCGGACTATCCAGATTGATTTCGGTAGGAATAATAATCAGACACTACAGGCACGAGAGAGATTGGGCATGAAGATTTACTAACTCAAGAAAGCATGTGCTATTATGAAGGAAGGTATTGGTTTGTTGTGAACAGCTAATCTCTTTGACACATGCTAAGCGTCACCCTTCTGATTTTCCCTCTATGATTTGGTAGCACTTGAGGCTTTTATGCAATCTGTGAAGATTATGGTTCACATGCTACCCTTGCTCTTTCTTCTCTCCTACCCTACAAATTAAGTGCCCCCCAACAAGGGTCCTTCTCCATCACTCTCCACTGCCAATAGCATTCGAATAATTTTGTGGCATGTCGCACTCTTTGATCCGACACTCAAGCATGAACATTTAAGTTGTATAATTGTGAATGGCATGATTATTTTGGAATTCATATCAGTCATCGTAGGAGGTATTAATCTCTCCTACCCTACAATCAAATCAATGCCACTTGTCACATAATATATATATATATATTCAACTTCCTTGGTTTGACTTGAAACTCCAACCATATGCAACAATACAACTAATAATGTAACAGCTTGCAATGGTTGGATAATGCATGGATAACAAAGATCATCCATCACCAATCCCTTTCTGAAATGATCCTAAAGATGGTTTCCATAATAAAAAATGACAAATATAAAATTAACTTTTACAGAAGAAAAAGGAAGTGATATAAATTATAAACTAGTTAATTCCGAGGTCATCTGATATATCAGAATGTAAGTAGGAATTATAAGAAAGATAACGATCTCCTCATCTTGATTTCAAGTCAGCAACCAACCAACAGAGGTGTCTCAGAGATATCAAATAGCATATAAGCATGCAGAGGCATGCCACTCTCTTCCCACATATCGATACAGAGAACACCCTAAGTGCGCGGAATCGACCTCCTTCTTACATTACTGTTTACAGTATTCATTCATACAGAGCAGTCACAGGGTGATGCTGAAAAGTTTCTTTCTTCACAAATGGCTCCAAGAAGCCTCTGAAAACCTAGGTATGTCACAAATGAATTATAAGCCCATAAAGATGACAACAATTTTACAAAGGAACAAACATCCCCAGCAATTAAACAATCCTTAAAACTGAGCTATATATACGTCAAGGAGAAAGAACAATCCATCCTCTCACCTCCCATACGATTCTATGATCGTATCCGAAATAGAAAAAAACAGCTGCAACTTTATATTCTACAATGTTAGCCAAAACTTTGGGGACCATCAACGAATTAAAATAGGAGAAATCCTCAGATTCGCCTATTATTTCTTCTGAGAATTCATGAACCTACATAATCAAGTAAATGATCATCTCCAAGAGATTGTTTAACAATACGATACCATGATCATCATTATTATTCATCATCTATCATCATCACTAACATAAAATCTTGTTTGTGCTAGAAGGATTATGTGTTGCTAGTTGATTATTTTCACATTACATTTAAATCAATTAATGTAAAACCATCTAGAATAGAAGGAACAAGTTTAAAGGCCCTCGCCGAACAAATATTCCAAAATGCCTAGTCATTTTGAGTCAAAGAGGTTCATGCCCTTACACTTTTAACATGGTATAGAGCCAAACCCAACTCACTCACCCCGTTTAGAGACAAAAAAAAATATGAAAAAATTCTTGGGCACTAAAACAACTGTATCACTGGGCCAACGCTATTTAAAAATCCGAAAAAGGTACTGGCAATTAATCCGGTGAGTAACCCTTTGGACTTGTGGGAGGGACAGTGTTATAAAATATATCACGACCTTAAAAAGAATCACCGGTAAATATTAATATACATGTAGAAGGCAAGTATTGTCCCCAAAATGACCGGTGGGTTAAGAAGCCCATGGCACACTCTTCAACACAGCCCTCGTCGGGTATCAACATTGGGAGAGGCCGACCAGGAATTTGTGGCACAAGATGATTGATTTTGTTGGCATCGAAACGGTAGTGACATTAGCAACCTATCCAATGCAGAAACAAACAACCAATATCTAAATATTTCTGCAACATGCATGTGATCATGTGGCAACCATGCAATACATGAGACACAAACAACCAGCCAATTTGATCAAAGAGATATGAACCCACCAACCAAACTAAATAACAAAAGTCATCTTTCTGTCCATGGGAGGCCGGTATGCAGCTGATGCGAAGGAAGCGATGGAGATCATGCATGGTGGATTGCAACACGGGCAAGCTTCGCCCTTGTGGAAGTCGGGTTAGGCAAGGAAGAGGTGTGTTGGCCTCTCACTCATCTCCACTTTATTTCATGACATACCGAGTCGAAGGACGAATTTCAATTTTTTAAGAGATAATTTGCAAGGGTGGGCAGATTTCATTTATGTGGTGTTGAGATGAGGAATTTGATTGAATTTTGAGAAGCTATGTGATGAAGAAGATTTGAGAGGGAAGAAGAAGGAACCGGAAGCATGTGGATGGAGACCTGGTTTTAAGTACTATCCACATCAATCAACATTTAACATTTTTTGAACCAACCTAATTAATCAAGTCATGAGTAAATAAAGGCACCCTTACATTTCTCCTCTCAGCCACCCCTCTACCATATATTTCAAATTCCTCACCATAATAACACATAAATGAAATCAAACAACCCCTGCAGCAAATTGTCTCATTTTTTAATTAACTAGGCTTCCAATATCGAATCCCCCATGTCTACAATGTCTTACACAATTTTTAATTTTCTTTTAAACATGAAAAAAAACAAACCTTAATGACGTGGCAAAAAACCAGAATGAGGGATGACATGGCCGACTTTGACCACATCATCCTAGGGTAAAAGAACATTTTATATTTGAATTGATAACATTTTATATTTGAATATATGATTTAGATCCAAGTCTTTTATGTCTTTCCGGAAAAACAATTGTCTTATACCACGTCAAATTAAAGTAAAGTTCGAATTTTAACATGCTCGAAAATTTTTAAAAGGATTTTTTCATTTGATTTTAACGTTGACATCGAATGTGTGAATAGCGTGATTCCAATGTAAATTATAGCCACTGCTTGGGTTCATGAAACGAGAAATGATTGCTTCGACAAGAGTATGATTTTGCAAGCTGTAACTCATATATTTGGTTTGATCTGTAAAAAAAATACTCATATATTTGGTTCATTTGGTAAGGTCATGTATTAAAAAATAAAAATAAAACTAGGGTCATGATTGGAGAAGGAATATTTTTTAAAAAAAAGGAATTATACAAAACTGTAGATGAAATTTTTTTTCAATTATTTATCATTTTCTTGCATATGTTTTCATTTTATTTTGAAAACAACAAAATATATTTGATCTTTGAACCAAACCCTATTAAAGTAATTCATATTCCTATAAATAAATTTTCGAAGAAAAAAATACAAGAAGGGATAGGGCTACTAATTGGACGAGTCGAATTGAATTTTGTTGTTTGATTTTGAGTTTAAGTCAAAATAACAAGTACTCGAGTTGGTTTGAGTTTAATGTACCTTAAATTTATTTTCGTACAATTCATATAACAAATTTAATTCCTAATTAAAATATCTCAATTTTAACATGCATAAAAAATAATTTAATTTTGCATATTTTTATTTTAAATATTATTATATAATAATATTTTATAATTTATTCAAATTTGTATAAAATTTTTTTAAATAAATATAAATGAAAATTTTATTTTTTATATAAAATATTAAATTTCAAGTCAAGTTAAATTGAAAAGGTGCATGCCCAATGAGGATTTATTTAATATTGAGTCAGACTTCAAATCTAACTTCTTTTAGTAAATTTAGCTAGGTGGGAAATCTTAGTGCACGAGTAGGTCAACAGTTTTTGTTTATTTTAATTTTTATCAAGACATGACCTGTTGGTTGGTGCCCTCTCAGAGTAGCCCAACTGCCCCGGATCACCTCTATCCTGCAGACAACTGTAAGAGGTTCACTCGAGTGATGCTGTGCATGCTTTATGTGATTGGGACTGCTAACTTGGTCGGTCTGACCTTGAATGTTTACGGCACAAATTTGGATTCAGATCAGGTAAGAAAAAATAACCATAGTATCGAACCACACTAATTTGAAGTATGAAAGTTTGTAAAAGCTTCATGATGAAAAGAAAGCAACTCCGGCTATTTGCAGCATCGGATTCCATGATATACATACATCAATATACTAGTGAGCTTCACAATTGGAATCAGTAATATAAAGATTCAGCATCGTACCAGTAACCAAACCCCGAAACAGTACTATCAGAACTTATAAATCTTCAATGAAATGAGAATCACTTGGACTTTCAGCTCTGTACATTCAATCCTCGACTCCAATCCTTGGTAATGTTAAGTTGGAAATCCCCACAAGTGGTCCATGCTCATTGCTGCTTCCAATCCACCAAGACTTGAATCCATCTTCATCAATTGGAGCAGGAAGATTGAGATCCAGCAAATCATGAATTGGAGAAGCTTGATCTGTTGTAACATCCAAATCTGTACTTAGATGTGATCTCTCATGGTCACCCAATGCTTGGTCAGAAGCACATACATTGAAACAGATGGAGCATTCATAGCTCTTGCTGATGCTCCTTGTATCCAAATCACTGCACTCGCCGGCAACTACTGCTTCATCAATTGGACTCTCAAGTTTGCAGGTCTCGACCTCCTCTTCAATCATCACATTACGCGACACTCCCTTGTTGGTGATGTTCTCCAAACTTACTTTGAGCTTCTTGTGGCTGGTTATGTGCCCACCAATAGCTTGGTGGGAATGGAAGATCTTGTTACACGTTGCACACTTATATTTGTTCCTCTTGCTCACGACGCCTCCATCAGCACCATCTCTAACTCTCTTACCTGCACCATCAATCTTCTTGCTGCAAGATAATGTTTCCGAGTTCAACTCTGATGATTTTTTGCTGGCCTCTTCTGTAGAAGATTCACATTCCACCATTCTTTTGCCAAGCTCAGCACCCATGACCTCACCATGTGAACAATCAATGGAGCTCTTCTTGCGCAAAATTTCCGAACCCTTCGCCGCATTAGATTTGTTATCACAAGAATCTATACCAGACCAGGAGCCAGCATCCATGGAGAGCATCATCAAGCTGATAGCACCATCTTCCCGCTCCTGCTCAACCTCTGAGGCAGAGGACATGGAGTACTGACCTTGTCTAGTCGGCCTTGGCCTGCAGACGCCGGGGGAATCATACAGCCGCCGGGTCTTCTTGAGGTTCACCCTCGAGCTATAGCTCTCGCCAATAATGATGGAACAGGAAATCTTCTTCTTCTCCATCTTCTCATGTGCTCCAGAGCCAGTGGAGCTCAAATGGGATCTCATGTGCCCACCGAGTGACCTGCCACAGGGGAAGCTCCTGTTGCAGAACCTGCAACAATGCTTCTGCTTCATTGATTAAGCACGGAAGAAGAAGCAACCCTTACAGAATACCAGCAAACCAAGATTGACCCAGATCAGAAAAACTCGATCTGGTTATGGATTGTCCAGGAACATGGGAGCAACCATTTGTCTGCACTAGATGCCAGATCCAAGCTTGGTAGAGAAAGATAAGCAAAACCTCAAAATAAAGTGGATCAGATTAAAGCTTTTTTCTAGTTAGAGGCTATAATGATCGATTAAGATAGAATGATGGGGGGGGGGGGGCGCTAGCAAGATGGAGTAGTGGAAGATGGGAGAGAAGGTATTCTTGACAAGGAGAAGAGTACCACTTCCTTTCTTTGCTTCCACCAATTAGAGGTTACTTTTTGGAGGAGAAATCCATGCATGATGGAAGCAAAAATACATTTAGACAGGTTGATAGGATATAGAAAAAGGTCGATCAGAGAAGAGATTTAGACCTTTACGGTAGCAAATACGATCAGTAATTTAGGTTTCACTGAGCAATTAAACAAATCAAGAACTCGATCACAATAAAAGGAGGAAAAATAACATGCTATAAGACTGACAACCAATAATGGCTCTAACACTTAATGAATAAATAGTGAGAGAATATAAAAAATTATATTGAGTTTTAATTCAAATAACAAAAAGTATCGTAAAGGTATTTAATGAATAGATGATTTACTTGAACTTGATTGAGTTTTTGGTCGTATTGATTGTAAGGCCTTGTAGCAAATTATTACTCTAAAATGAGTCTTAAAACACAACTTAATTTCTAAACTCGTTACCCATGGATCACAATAGAACTTCAAATTCCTGTGTTATGCGGATTGTTTAGATGAACAATGAAGGGCTCTTTATAAATAAGGCTGCATGTCGGGTACGGTACCCGTGAAACCCAGCGACCAAACCCAAATAAATCGAGTTTGGTATCCATATAATTGGGTTGATTTTAATACACCTAAGTACCCATTTTATAATGACAGGGTTTGGTCTTGGATATTAACGTGGAAATTATAAGGTAACTGTATGTGCTTGAATCAAATAATAAAAGTGATAAAGAAAGTATTGCCCCATAATGAATTAGTATTAGAATTTTTCAATTACCTAAACTAATTTAAATAATTATACTTAAATAGAAATGAATTTAAATAGTGATTAAATTATGAATTAAAACTAAATTAATCTAAACATGCAGTATTCAAATCAAATATTAACTTCAAGATGACAAAATTAGAATTTTCAATTTCACTTACTGCTCTATATGATTAAAAGTATAACATTTATTTATGAATTGCACATTTAGAACATTAATCACGAGAATAAATTATTCATGACAATCTCCCGATTCATCGGAAACATAGCACTTTCACCCAATTTTTATATTTCTATGAAATTGTATATATAAAATAATACTTTAATTTTTACCCTTAATAATTACTCAAGATATATAATATATCTCTATCTCATATGTAAATCACCTTAAACAAAAGAATAAAAATTATTCTATTTAATAACAAATTTAATCTTTTATCTCCAAATAAGATCAAATCTCTAAATCTAACAATAGATGACCAATCCAATGATAACATTAAGAATAAAATAAAATAGATGATCTAAAAACACAATCACAAAGATAAAAATTAATAACCTTTATTAATTTATGTATTATGTGTCATTGAAAATCCTATAAAAGAATTTATTCCATAAAATATTCGACTAGACTCAATAAATTCATATGTAATATAAAAGACATCATTTAAGTACAAAGAAAGCTAAATCAAAATAAAGAAAAACTCTTTTGGGAAATGTTTTTTCTTCTGATTCAATTTCTGTTGTTGTTTCTTCTCCTCTTTCGTGCTGTCACCTACTCGTCCTAAGTTTTTCTCCCTAGAATCCTCTTTTAAAGCCCTAATCAAGTTTATAAATAATCTACCAAATATTACAAGTGTGGCTCACCATAATTTCCACAAATATCAAAAAGTTGTTTTCCTGCCACCAGTGATCGAGCGCCTTGAATCCCGGCACTTGAGCGCTTATGTTTCAGCTACAAATTCGTTTTAACCATAGGGCTAGTGCTTGAGCGCTCTGCATTACGGCGCTTGAGTACTAGGGTTTCAACTAGAACACCGAGATATGTTTTGTCATCAGAGTTTGTCCCAAATGCATTCTAGATCATCTTCTCACTCTTACACCCTATTAGAACAATATTAATTAACACTTTTTATACTAAAATCATAATAATTTCTCGTTTTATTAATAATACCTAATAAACTCCTAAACTAATAAAATTAAAGTAAAACCCACTCGAACCATGACAAAAACTTAATATAAAATGCAAAGAATAATAACTATTTAGAGAGTTATCACATACCACCCGATTCCATTAATATAATTTTTTTATAAAAAAGTTTATCAAATATGTTTTAAACTTTGTTACATAGATATATGTGTTTACATGTAAAACTAGTTTATTTTCAACTATTTTTTGTATTAGCCTATTTATCTCTTTGTTTTAGATAATTATTTCTAATTTATTTTTTTTTCTAGTGCCATTTATTTTATTTTTTTATAACATAATTGGGTTTTAGATGGTCGGGTCAGGTAGTAAAAATTTAGGGAAAATATCATAAATAACTAATTTTTAATATTTTCTATCATAAGTAACCAAAATTTTTGATTTATATCAAATATAGCCGGATCATAAATTTTTATTTCACATATAGTCAATTCATATATTTTAAGAATATTTTACTCATAATATTTATTTTATTAGCATAAATACCCTTAATATAACTTTAAATTTCTCAAACATATTTTTTTGTGTTTTATATAATGAATGATATTTTATTTTTTTATGAATGATATTCATAATAAAAATATATTGGATAAAACAAACATTTTAATTTTTAATAAAATGTGACAAGTTTAAATTAAAATTTGATCATCTATATATATATATATATTATTATTTTTATTTTTGATGGGGTAAAATTTCTTTTCAATTTTCCAAAATTCAATAAAAAATATTTTTTGCTTTTTAGCTCATCAATAATTTGGTTTTATATTCTATTTAATATTTATCGATTAATTTTTTTATTTATATATATAAAGTTAGTAAAACATTATAACATTTATCTATTATATTTTTGGTATTAGTAAAAATAAATCTTATGGGTATTTTTTTCATTATCTAAAAAATGATAGAATTTAGTCATAATTGATTTAAATTTTTTAAATGACTATCCTTTATGTAATTTTTTAAATTTGACTATTTTTGAATAAACTTTTTAAATGTGGCTATTTTTTATATTTTCTACGGTTGATGGCTGAGTTTGGTACGTGAGTTTAAAGTAATTAATGGGTTTGGTCGACCGACAGATAACTCTATTTATAAATAATAGTTCAATAAAACATTTTTTATCCATATTTAATATAATTATATAAAATCAACTCTATCTATATTATAATACTTTTATACTTAATAAAATAATTCTACAATTAATAAAATTAATTAAAAAAAGTACTTAAAATAATATTTATGTTAACTAAAATTAGATTTGATAGACTTTCTTAATTGTAGATGAAAATAAACTGTCAACAATACTTAAAGAAAAGTAGATAAAAAATGGAGAGCACACACTTACACAAGCGTCCTCAGTGCTCTTTCTCATTGCTTGCTATACGGCGTAATCGTGAACGTTACCGTTTACGACATAAATGAACACATATATATACATAAAGTATGAATCGACAATTTTTTTAAAAATAATTTTGAAGAAGATAAAAAATAAATTGTACATAATGTATATCATATTACTTACTATCAAATTGCGCTTTCCACGAGTCTTGTGTTCTTTCCTCTTAAATTAATGATGTCTCTTAAACTTTTTCATTAGGGTTTGTTTAATTATCATGAAAATGTAAAATTTAGGGGTAAAAAAACTTCTTTGTATATGGATGTTTTAAATTTTGGTCAAAGGAAAATTTATTCTAGTTAAAATAAACATATGTAAAAATTGTACAAAGTATCTTTTTCTTGTGCAATATAAAAGAAATAAAGAAAAATATTAGAAGACACACATGGAAAATAATATTTTATTTTCATCATATTTTCTTACCATCCAAACATATAAGTGAAATCTCTAAAATTTTTATGTATTTTATTTTATTGTATTTTTATTTCTTATGAATTTTTTTATTTACACTATTTTCATACCAGCCAAATGGACCTTTAATTAATAAGTTGTTAACACTCAACCTCTCCGTTTAATTGCAAATAAAAATTTGAGATTAATAGTCATAAATGTGGGGATTTACATACATATAACGGACCTGCCAAATTGTTTAGCATAATATGAGGCCGGTGTAGTCGCTTTTTACATGTATTATTTATTAATCATTACTCTAAGACCAAGTAAACCTCAAGTGCGAACGGATTAGATCATTAGAGTGAACATTTATTGTAAAATCCGAGCTCTTCCCACAATTTTGCCTAGGTTTAGTTTAGTGTGATTTGAGCTAAGTTGGTTTGTTAATCGCATGTTATTATTATTCAATTATTCAATTATATTGATATTGGACTATTGGACTATGCTGAATTGATTGATGTGTCTGTCATTAAAGACAAAATTTTGTAGTTTTTGGAAAATTTTTGGGGCACCTATATGATGTGCATATTGGTCGTGGTGATCACATTGAGTAGTGCAATTAATTATATTTATTGTGATTTATAGATAACAAAGTGTTCGGATGACTTTGTTGCGGTTACAACTTTGGTTCATCTCGTCGTTCCGATTTTGATGGTATGTAATGTGTATGCCTTTCATCGGATGACACGTATCTGGCAATGGTTAGGTTTATAGGCATTAAATAATTGTTTTAGGCATGTTATTAATTGAACAATACATTTTTTTATTTCTAATAAATTTAATTATTACCTTGTAAATAATAATTGTTTTCAATGTATATATTATACGACTTATTTAATTATTACCGATAATCCTATTTTGCTCTTTTGTTAGGGAGCCTTAAGGTATTTTTGTTGAACTCCAGAATTGTCATGTATTAGAATCATCATATGTTTGAGTTATTTTACAGCCTGACATTTGGGTTGCGAAAGTCTTAACCATTTTACTAGGAATTCTTCTTCAAGCTCCTCCGGAGTCTTTAAAAGTGAAGGTGTCCACTCTCACCTTCTCGTACCTAGTTCTCCTCCCCTACAACTCCTCCAATGGCTCCGCGACCACCTGCAGCCATGGCCACCCATCTCTACGAATTCCATAAACCTCTTACTCGTCTGTTGGACCACTGTGAAATGTCACGAACAGTGCTCTCTTCGATAAGAATTACATGCCGTCGCAACCACAACTCATTGGCCTTATTTCGACCCAGGCCTCCTTCCCCCTTCTTGTGCCTCGTGATCCACCTTACCCTAACTCGCCTCCCTTCAACCAGCGGCTTGGCAACCCCCCCCCGCCCCAGCCATGATATTGTTAACTTGACTGATAGTGCCTTCCACCATTTGTCGACGACCGCGTCTTGGGCTTTCCTCATCTTGGATAGGAATTGTAACTTTGTGTCTTTTGCCTCCAGGAAAAGAGAAAATGAATACAACGCCCAGTTCGCTGAACTGACGGCGATCTTCGAGGCCCTCAATGCTGCTGCTGCTCATTTTGGCCACAACAATGAACAAACCCCTCCTTTTGACGGATTGCTGATCCGTAGTCGCTGCTTCGCTGAAGAACTCTGCCTCCATTTTGCATGAAAACTATGCGTTAAAAAACTTGTTATGTGTTGGTATGTAAACTCAACTTGGACCTCTTGATTGACGATTGTTGTGTTAGTTTGTAAACTCAACTTGGGCCTCTCGATCGATCGTCAATCCTGCTTATAATCTATGCGCTCTAGCTACGTAGCAATGAATCATTTTTCTTTTAAAAAAAATATTAATTAATTAGTCATCTGCGGCCCAAGTCTCACGCTGATATTACACGTTAAATGCTTTACTCTGGAAATGTTAAACTTGACGCTGGCACCATGAAAGCAAAATTTCTTATACAGAACCTAATATAAATATTAAATTTATCATTAAAATTCATCGCCAAGGAGCAAGGATCAATAATAAAAATTGTTTTGGCAAATTTTCTGCATTTTGCAAGTGAGGTAACCAACTCAAAAATAAAAAGAAAAATTAAACTTATAGCAAAACGCAGTCAAGCGAATCAGGATATATTTTACTTCCGATTAATAAAATGAAATACAATCAACCTCGCTACAACATGCACAAGACTAATAGAATTTTGCCATCAATTTGCACATGATTGGAACAAATAATTTTTTATGGTGCTAGGAAAGTACAACTGATCTCTACTATACACAGACAGCCTCCCTAACCCGATTCGCTTCATTATGCAAATAAGTATACATGAAGCACACGTTCTGTAGTTTCCCAAGCGATGTACAGAACCCGAATAACCTTGTAGTGAATATCTCCTAAAACCATTCCACCAGGAGCTTGTCAGCAAGATGAATATCAGTCTTATGACGGGGCCGCAAAGTGTAAAAAGAAGTCACTTTTTGAGGAATCTCAGGCCACTATTGCCTTGTTTTTATTGTTCCTATTCGGAGCTTCTTTCTCCAAAAACCTCTTCAATCACATGAAGAGTAGGCAAAAAATCAACTTCCTTGGTTGGACCAGTCAAATATCCCGCATCCCATACTTTAGATTCGCAGGGCTCCATGGAAAATCCATTAGAAAATGTATCACCTAATCTACTGTCACTGCTTCCATCGTGCATCAATTTTTTGTTGTCTTTGCAGTGCTCCCGCTGGGTTTCCATGGCAGTATGATCAAAGGAGCGGATAGCATTAAGTTGAGATTCAAAAAAAGTGTCCGAGACATCTTGTACATCTTGGTCCTCAGAAACATGGACATCTTCATTAGTAAATGCCAGCTGAAAATTCGGAGATCGAGTTTGCCCCCCTCGACAAAAAGATTTGCCAAAATGAACCGTTTCCTCATTATTGTCTCCATCCAAATTACCTTCTTCAATATCTTCAAAACTATCACCCTCAATCCCATCCTCGTCCTCATAACGAGCAAGGTCACTGTAATAAAATGCCGCTTGATCGGCAGGTGACTCATCAGCAGAATCTTCTTCATCTCCTATTGATCCACAATCATCACCATCTTCACCTCCCTGCCACTCATCATTGTCGCTGTCAGCATGAAGAGGATCTAACCTGTTCTGGTCTGCCCTTTTCCAGAGCATAAAAACATTAAAATAATAACTAACAAGATCTTGGGTGGTTTTATGAGGGAATACATGCAAAAGATGATCCCAGAAGTTCCTGCCCATCGAAGCTGGGTTGGAATATACAACCTCAAGGAAAAGCTGTTCTTCCTCTTCGCTCCATTTACTTGATACTACCTCACCCATGTCATCAAAGCCTAATAGTAAAAACTTGTCCTGACCAACATCAGCCCTTATCTTTTCTTTGGCTTCCATCACATGCTGTCTCACACATCTAATCGACCCTTCATCTGGGCAGCTACAATCAACTTTACCTTTACCAACTTCATCAAACTTTGATGAGGACATATCAGAGCTTGATAAGGAAATGACACAAGTACCCATCATTTTCTCCTCATCCTCAGTCGTAAAACCAGCTAAACACGCACTTGGAATCCAAACTGGAATGTCTGCCTGATGATCTGGTCCTATCATTACTGCCTTTCGTGGAGGAAACTCAAAAAAAGAGGAATACAGATCATCCGCTTGAATTGTCAATCCAGAGCAGTCATGATCAATATTTGCACCTGAGCAGGGCGAACAGAGTGTCGATTCCAATCTCCTTTTATCATTTGTATTGTTCGGAACCCATGAAGTGCTCCTAGTTAACTCTTTAAAAGCATTACCAACACGAGCACCCTCACAATCAAGTTTGTTCACTTCTTCCTTGCCTTTTATCAAACACAAATAAATCATAATTAGCCTTAGTTCAGTGTTTCCTTCATCAAGGCAAGACACAAAATCAAAGATCGCACTTCAGGAAACAGTACCTAAAAAGTGGACCTTCCCTCCAAAATCAAAACAGGGAAATATGTCTGCAAATGATGCGTAGTGACCACCGTGATCCATCAGTCGGGAGTGCTTGTGAGCTATTTGACAAGCTGGCTCCTCGCTGCTGAAAGAGCGTTTCAACTGCTTAAACACCATGTTTTTTCCCTATAAAGACAAGCAAACTGTTAATTACTTTCGCCATGCAACACAAAAGACGCAAATTGCATAATTGCAACAATCACTACATGGCAAAAAACACTCGAGTCTGACAGGCATAAAAACTAATCAACCCATTGAGAAAATGACAGACAGGACATCAAGTTCAGATGTATGATCTAATGTATTTAGTTCCAAAATACATACAGAATGAAAAAAAATGGGGTAAAATTATCAGTTACTAAAATAACAAACACCAAAATTAATAATAGAAGAAGCACAACAAGATAGAATGGCAAAGGCCAGTATTTACACGCTCACAACACAAGCATTCAATAAGAAGCATGAAAAGCACTAATATTTTTTGTTCAAGTAATAAATTTTAATATGTCCGAAGTCAGCTGAGGTACCAAGCATGCTTAACGTGCAACGTAAATGGAAACCAAACAACTATGAGCAACTAAGAGTGAAAATGTTAATTGCCAAATAAATGCAGTCTTTACCTCTTAAAAAAATTGCCCAAGACCAACTTTCGTACAAATTAGGAGCAGATAACAACAGACCGAATAAAAAATCCAACAATCGCCCAACCAATTAGCCAACGAAAGAATATACAACGAAAGGGGAAACGATGACCCTAAACCCTAAAATCGAGAACTCAACAAGAATCCCAATTTCCGCAAGACAACGACTGGAATACACCAGAATCAAACAAAGAAACAACTTTTATTTCACAAAGAGTCCGGATCGAAGGGCCAAATCAACGAAGCCTCAAAGCCTATGCACAGATCAAAGATCGGAAGGGGAAAACCACAAATCCACGATCAGGAGTTGGCGGAAATCAGTAAACACGGTATAAAGACACGATCTTTGTGCAGGATCTCCAGCCCTGACAAGGATCGAAAGGGGAAGGCCGTTCCTCGACGAAACCCTAACCCTAAATCGGAAAACACGGTACCAGATCCAATTGACCGAAAACGGGGATCAATCGGCGAGCGAGAAGGCGGGGAATGGTAGAGAGAGGGGAATCGAATGATCTTGTGGGAGGGATCGAGGTCGAATTGGAGGGGAAATCTGGACGGGGGAGGAGATCGAAATCGAGGGATTTGGGGAAATGGTGGGAAATGGGGGTGGGACGATAAAAAGGATTGGGGCGGCCAAACGAATGGCTTTGTCCGATTATGATTCGTAGGGTGGTCGGCGCCCGTCGGGAAGTGAAACCGGGAAATTTTTTTAAAAAAAATTACAAAAAAATATTTTTTATTCATAATTTAAATTTTTAAAAATTTATTTATATATATATATATATATATATATATCCAAGATTTAAAAAAATAGGGGACTCATGGACCAAAAATATCGCCCCAAACCGAAATAACCAATCAAATCATCAGTCTAATTATAGTTAAATTTGATCCAATTTAGTTTGGCCCTTCTGTAATTTTTTTCAAGTGCGGGAAAATTTAAAATTAAATCGAATCGAAATTGTCCAAAAATTTAAATAAGTTAATTTTTTAATATTTATATTTTATGTATGTAATTATTAATTTTTTGATTTATTCATAATTTATTTGAAGTATTTAATATAATATATATGTATATAATATTTTTAAACGTGATTATGATGATTACATACTGAAATTATATTATAATTTTATTTATTAGAAAATAATAATTAATTTGAATATAATTTTTATAACTTCGGTTTTCCTTAAATCGAACAGAGGTCAGTTCGGTTCGATGTGAGGTAAATTTGGGTACAATATGAATGATATCCTGTTTTAGCCGCAGAATTTGGGTACATTATGGAGCGGAGAGCTATCAACTTATAACGAGATAACTCAGAGGTTAGAATCCGAACTCCAATATATATAACATAAAGTTGACAATCGCTATAACGGATTCCAGTATGCCCTTGTGTTTGAGCGACTGCTGCAAATTTCCCACCAACTGCTCGACAAAATTCCACCCCTTGCCTTTTATTTCAGATATCTTGCATCCACAGCTCTTACTCTCCCACTTTTTTTTTGCAGATAAGAATCCACGATCATGCGACCTTGCAAGGGATGAGCAATACTTTTTAGAAGACCTTCAGAGGAGGAACTGGTGATGGCAGCTTACGTTTGAGATGGAGACTCTCAAATATGATACCAAATCATTACTTCTAGAACACATCTACTTCTGTGTTTTATGTAGTAACTTGTGATGACTGTTAGTAGCTGGGTCTTTTAACCAACTTGCCAAGAAGTAAAGATTGATTAAGATTCTTTTATTATAAACCTCTAAGTTATGAATAAGCAAAGTCATCTCCAACAACAAATTAATGCACTACTCTCATTGTTAAAAGTCAACTTGAATAAAATAAAAGATACAGCTGCGAAGTTCGGTGTATTACACGTATCATTCATGACTTCAGATCTAAAATGTTCAGAGAAATATAACAGTTTGTATCTTTATAAGTAGGAGGAGGAGAAGAAACAAATCAAATCAGATGGAATCATGGAGTCTCAAAGAAATGTTGAGCTTTTTGGAGTTTGGGATAGCCCTTTTGTTTACAGGGTAATATGGGCTCTCAAAGTCAAGGGGATAGAATACAACTACATAGAAGAAAGTCTGTTGATGAAGAGTCCTCTTCTTCTCCAGTATAACCCAGTTTATAAAAAGGTCCCAGTGCTTGTTCATGGTGGAAAACCAGTGCTCGAATCAGCTTTCATTCTGGAGTATATTGATGAAGTTTGGAGTAGAGAAAACCCCATTCTTCCTCGAGAGCCCCATGAGAGAGCTGCTGCACGCTTTTGGGCTTGTTTTGCAGATGAAATGGTAAGCCATTTGAATTTCTTTCAAATCATACTTCGTCCTATATGTTAATTCGCTGCAAGAAAATTCATTTAATTGCATAAACTTGCTCATGGTTGAGCTTAATTGCAGTGCTTAGCGAAAGCATGGGAGGCTTTTTGCTCGGACGGAGAAGAGCGAGAGAAAGCAATTGAGTCAGTCGTGGATGGTTTGAAGATACTTAACGCTGAGCTCAAGCAGAAGTTCTTTGGAGGTCAGAGACTGGGATATATGGATATTATGCTGGGATGGATTGCACATTGGTTGCAAGTCATGGAAGTGGCCGGAGGCATGAAGATTATGGATTCTGACAAGTTTCCTGCCATTGAAGCTTGGAAGATGAACTTCTTGCAGGTTCCAATCATCAGGGATAACCTTCAGATCATGATAAAATGATAGATTCCTTCCGAAAGATAAGACAATCAATGAAAGCTTCCAATAATTAATATTTGATCTTCTTCCTAACATATAATGGTGGCAATGAAAAGCCCAACTGCAAATTTGGATTTTATATCATATATATCATTTTCCACTCTGGTTTTATGTACCCTACTACTTGTAAGCACACTTAGATTTTACTTTGCTCTGTAGCCTTGAGATAGTTGAATGTCCCATATTGTTATTTTATGGCTGATGCATTACTAATTTCATGTGTTATAATAGTTGAAAGTTAACTAATCATCTAAAAAGAAGAGATGCCAATTTCTCGAAAAATAAAAGAACTGAGATCACAAACAGTTACTGATTACTGAAGTACTCTACTATGTATAATGTTACACGCCTAATTTATTCTTACCACTTTTCTCCAATATTTCAGATATTCTAGTCATATTTGTGAGATCCCATCAAATTAGTCCCCCATCTAATATTTATTAGGAGAAGATCCTATTTATAAGTGGGGGTAGACTATAGATCTTTAATTTTGGGGTACCCATTTTAAAGAAAAGGACTTAGCCCATTACGTTACGCTTTGGGCCGGGTTCGTTACAATATTTCGGAGGCAATTGCGCCTCAAGCGAACCTCAAGCTATTACAGATCCCATTCACGACTTGCGAAATAATTGCAGCGATAGCGAAATAAGGAACCCACGAAGATGGATTCATGGATTCACACAATTTAAAATTATATACATGATCACATCTATTGCGCAGGAAAAAATTGTACACAAGCAAGCAAGATTAACACTTTTATATATAAATCGTAAATGAATAAAAGATCTATAGTCCCACATTTAATACCTACTGGGATAAGATCCTGTTTATAAGTAGGAATGGACTATAGAGTCTTTAGCTTTCGAAATTACCATTTTAAAAAAATGACTTAATTCATTACGTTACACTTTCAGCCGGATTCGTTACAATATTTTGGAGGCAATTGCACCTCAACGGACCTCAAGCTATTACAGATCCCATTCACGACAGCGAGATAAGGAACCCATGAAGATGGATTCAAAGATGGATTCATGGATTCACACAATTTAAAATTATATACATGATCACATCTATTGCATTGGAAAAAAATTGTACATTATATACATGATCACATCTATTGCACAGGAAAAAATTGTACACAAGCAAGCAAAAGATTAACACTGTTCAAAAATACTATGGTGCGCTGCAAGTTTTTTGCAGCGCACCATACGCTGCTGAACGAGAGCCGTTGGATCAAAATCCAGCGGCTCTCGTTCATCCTAATTTTTTTCAGATTTGGGACCCGATTGCCCGCCCGACCCGTCTGACCCGCCCGAACCGGACCTCCCGCCCGCGACCGCGCCACCTCCTGCCGCGGCCGCAGCCTCGCCCTTGCCGGCAGCCGCAGCCTCGCCCCTGCCGGCGGCCTCGCCCTCCACCCCCTCCGCCCGCCCGGCCATCGCCCGCGGCCGTGGTCCCCGCCCCAGCCGGCACCGTGGATCCACCGCCGACCCCCATCTCCGCCACGCCCGATCCGCGCGCCCTCCGCCCCCGCCACGCCAGCGGGGCGGGCGGAGGGCGGAGGGCGCGCGGATCGGGTCGTGGCGGAGATGGGGGGGTTGGCGGTGGATCGACGGTGCCGGCTGGGGGCGGGGACCTCGGCGGCGGGCGATGGCCGGGCGGGCGGAGGGGGTGGAGGGCGGGGCCGCCGGCAGGGGCGAGGCCGCTGGCGGGGAGGGCGGCGCGGCGGCGGGCGGTGCCCGGTGCGGCGAGGCGATCGCGGGGCGGGAGGGGTGGGTCGGGCGGGTCGGGCGGGTCTGGCGGGTCTGGCGGGCCGGTCCAACAATGGGTGGGTGGGTGGTTTGATTGTGGGCCGTCGGATCAAGATCCGACGGCCCACGTCTGGCAGCGCATTGGCGCTGCCAAAATAGGGCAGCGCACTGTAGCGCTGCCCTAACACTGTTATATATAAATCGCATAATGAACAAAAGATATTCATGCACTCAATATTAGCAAAAAGGCAGGCCGGTCCTTGATTATTTGTTTCTTTAAAAATATTTTAAAACTCATTATAATGAATACCCTTAGTCTTAAATCTTAGAGCTATAAATATATAAATAAACTAGGCAAGATGTTGGACCGTGCGCGACCTTTATCGTAAATTTCTATCGCATAAATTTTAATTTTATGCATAAATTCTCATTGAATAATAATATAGATGATAATAACTTAATATCTTAATTATAAACTGCAATCGACTTTTACAGCTATATTATATTTAAATGAAAAGATGAATTATAATTATTTATTTTTCTTATATTTTTTAAGATAATTAAATAGATTATTATTAGTAAAAAGTTAGAAAACCCGTGACTTTATATCATGAAAGTTTTTTCTTTTTAATTTTTTCAAAAATTTAGGTTAACAAGATTTGAACTAGTGACTAAAGAAATATTTCTTTTGTATTTTAAAAGATTTTTCTTATATTTTGATTGACTGATTCTCGTATTTTTGATGTCAAGTCAGTATTTAATTCATCTTTTATTAATATTAACCAAAGACTTGTGCCATATGTAGGGTATATTTGAAACTTATTAATAATATATTTTAAAAAAATATAAAGTAATTTCAAAATTATTACTATTATTTTTAAATAAAAATAATGAAATCTTATTTAATTTTAACAAAAAATATAGTTGTATACAAATATTAAAATTAATTTTAATTTTAATAAGTAAAAATTTTAATAACTAAATAGATTTTATTTTTTAAAGATTTTTAATTCGAATAGAATTATAGTCTAAAATTTTTTCAATAATAAATAATAATTAATTAATAAATATATTAAAAAATATAAATAAGTATATATTATTAAATAACAAACTTTAATTTGATAGACTAATTATAAACATGTTTAAATTTATTAATATTTTAAATTTTCTAATTTAGATAGAGTTATCGGTCAATACCTTTATAATAATAGTAATAATAATAATAAATTTAAATTAAGTAAGTATCGGGGGCTCATAAAATTATTTTAAGGTCAGAATTAATCACGACAAAGAAACGGTGAAACCCAATGAGAATTATAAAAAAAAGCCTATCTTTACATCAATGTAATGTAGTGTAATAATTAATAATGTAAAGGGGGTTGAAGACTAGATGATCGAGTTTAGGTAGGGCCAATATTCGGGTAAGAAGATCCGTTAATCTCTTATCATCGTCGGGCGATGGGCACGACCCGTTTATTATATTGCTTACCCGACCCTCTGGAGACCATGTTTTCTCGCTTAAAACCTAACCCCCCCTCCAAAACCCTTCGTCTCTTCCCAGCAGAGTACCTCGCCTCTTCCCGATTCATCATAGAAACTCGAGATTTTCTGAATAGAGAAACAGATTATCGCTCTTTTAACCTTCCCTCTGTTCAAAGATTGATACTTGGTGATTTTGGAAGGTCTGCTTTTCTTTTTTGTTTCTTCATTGAATGGATGCGAAATTTGGTTTCAGATGATCAATTTCTATAAGAATTTGTGTCGTTGTATTTGTTACAGGTTGTGTTTTTTAGAAACTTGGTGGAGAAGAATGCGGAAGGTTGCGGATTACAGTGCGTTGCAAGAGCTGGTCAGGCACCATATTGACTCGTTCGATCACTTCATTGATTCGGGGCTCGATGCTATTATCACACAAATCAAGCCTGTCCGTATTACCGATGCTTCGACCGGAACCAAGCTTCAAAATATCCTTCGTTGCAATTTTTTTATTTTTTTGCTGTCTTTTGATTCTTGTTGAATTGCAAATTCTCTGTAGCCAGGATCTGTTACTGTTCTTCATTCCGTGGGTCAGATAAGCTAATGATCTCATGTATTCATGTTTCACTTATTTGCCTTTCTCGTTGGTCATTTTGCCATGTTATTCCTTGACTTCTGCCTTTTCTTTCCCCTCTATCAATCTGGTTTGATAAGGCTGAATTATTAGCTCCACAAAAGGAAGAAGGTGTTGGACGCATGCGCCAATCTGTCTATCCAGCCGAGGTTTGTGTTCTGTGCTTCAACTACTTGTGCGTGGAACTTTCTGAATTTTCTTTTGTTTGACGATTGGGATAGTAACATTTACAGTGTAGACGTGCTGGTCTGACATATCATGGGAAACTCGTCATCCGGACGTGCTTCCAGTACAATAGCGACACAAATGCTGTAGTGCACAAATTTCATTTTGGGTATTTACCTATTATGTTGAAGGTTTGTTGTTATTCTACCTTGCGATCAAATTCTTTAAATATCTATTCTAGTGTCCCGTTGATCTAACACTTTTATCTTGGATACACTTAAAAGCAGTACGTTACAAGTGTTTACCTTGTTAAACATCATGCCTTTGAAGTTTATTATTGGCTTTGAACTTATTCTTCAAAAAAACCCATGAAATTTTGTTTTTTTTTCCTACAGTCAAAGCTTTGCCACTTGAGAGATGCAGATTCAAAGAAGCTTGTTTCTCTCAAAGAAGAGCAAACAGAAATGGGTGGGTATGTATATGGTTTCTTGCTCGTAGCAATTTTTTTGGAGAAAACCTCGTGGTATAATTGAAGTTTTGACTCCTTTGTTGAGATGGAGACTTATTTATTTATTTTTCTGCAAAGCACATGACTGTTCAAGTATTTTGCATTTTCTTTGCGAAACAGCTGAATATAGTTTATGCATTTTCTTTCTCAAGTCGGCAGAAAGTCATTTATTTTATGATTTTATTTTCTCGAGTTGGCAAAAAGTTAGACTTTATTTATTTTCAAGCATAGTTCTTTCAAGTAGATTCCCCCCCTTCTTTCTAACTCTTTGTTTTAGTGTGTTTTAAAGTCATTGTTTTGGATTTGTTTTTTTTTTTATGTGCATTGTGCTTACCTTGCTTAAATTTTGCAGTTACTTTATTTGCAATGGGTTGGAGAGGCTTGTCCGTGTTTTGATTATGCCAAAGCGCAATCATGTGAGCTATTCTGCTTGTATCTATGTCACTTTGGAAATGCTATATCTTTTGATGTTTCAATGGATTTAATTTAACTTGATTTATCTTTTTACTCACCGCACGTTTCTCATCAACCGGCCAAAAAATTAGCCTACTGCTGTGGTACGAAATGCTTATAGCAATCGAGGAGAAGGATACACTAATAAAGCTGTTGTAATGAGGTGCATCATCTGTCCACTATCATTATACTTATTAAAAAAATTACCCTTTATTTTATTTAGGTTTGGCCTTTGATTACTACTTTTAGGCTAGCACATACAGAAAGAAATGAGATTTTACCTACCTAGTGGATAATGGGGCTAGGTTAAGAAACTAGAGCTTTTTGGTATTTGGATGCCATGCATTCTAATGCTTACGTAATGATTGGATGATTATTGTGTTGATGTTTGTCATACAACCATCTTCTCTTGAAGCTTGTGCATAATGTAGTGAGGTGCATTTTTTTAGTGATGCTGAATCTTCATCTCATTTTCTCCCCTTTTGAGGAGATGGTTGAGAAGGGAATCTACCTAGCACTTGCATTAACGCCAGTTCCCAGGGCCCAGCCTATCTGGGTAGAATGTAGCTGATAATGCAATATATTTTTGGTGTCAAACTTTCAAGTTAGTCGACCGCAATTAGCATAATTAGTAATCAATTTGCAAGTGTGAATTGGAATTCATTAATGATTTCATATTCACATTATTGAATTCAGTACCTGAATATTCTCTACTCTTCTAATTATTTAGATTTAGTTGATGATGGTAATGTAACTTACCGCAATGTTATTACTGTTTCAAATATTTACCTTGTTTTTTTTTTCAAATAATATGGAGAAATCCATTTTTTCTGTCAGATTGTACAGTTTCTCTATATTGTTTTCATGGATTTTTTAAATGAAATATTTTTTTCTCTTTTTCTACATATTCAGATGTGTGAGAGATGACCAATCATCTGTAACAGTAAGATTGTATTACCTTAAAAATGGCAGTGCAAGGCTTGGATTTGCGTAAGCTGAGCTTACCTTTATTCCGTGTTGGTTACATCTGTTTTTTGTTATTTTGTTACTTAATTCTTTTTTTTTTGGATTTCCCTTTTGAAACAGGATAAAAGCAAGAGAATATCTACTGCCTGTTGGAGTTGTTTTGAAGGTGACCTTTTAGCTTTAATGTTTTATTCCCCTTCTTCTTCTTTCTCTTCTTTTTTCTTTATTATGAAAAGCAATTTGATGAGATGGCCTGATGCAAGTGTCTCAAGATCTGAATCTCTGCCGAACTCCCATGAAAGCCTTTTTGACTTTACTACTGTTTTTATCTCTAAAACTGATTGAACGTGGTTTATCCATTCAAAATGGTTTAGTCGAGGTTGTAGATATAGGAGGTGGACGAATTAAATGGAAAAAAGTGGTGAAAATTCAGTTAATTTAACCGAACTGATTTTAAATATAACCTGTAGCAGTAAAAGGCTCTACCGTAACCAATTTTCCTATATAATCGAATATTATTTAGTTATTTTATATATAAATATAAAACTCATTCTTACCTCAACATTAATACTGACATTTTTAATCACCAAAGTATCACTTTGATGAATTTACTTAATTTAGATTGTTTATTTGCTTATATTTCCTAATTTGTAATACTAGATTACCATAGTTTTGGTGGTTGGAACATTTAATAATTTGTGAGTGAGATAGTATTTTAGATAACTGTAATTTTAACCAACTTAAAATTGTTGGGTTTATGCTATATAAAGCGGTGAAAATTTAACCATTTTTTAACTGTTTAATCGATGGGAAAATGGTGAAAACTTGGTTGTGGTTGAACTTTATAAACTTGGCCGATGACTTGGTTATGGTAAATGTTCTTTAAATGGTAAGTGTTTATGGTGAATGGTATCAACCTAACAATAACTGAGTCACTCTAATCCCTAGTTGGTATTGCATGCTGGACTTTACCTTACTATTTCCATCCATTTGCTCATACTAAATAACCATGATCTTGGTAACAATTGTAGCAGGTTTGACCCTTGTACTAACTAGTGAGCTTAGATTATCTGTTTGAAAGGGGCAGTTGAAATTTCTACAGGGACGCCTCTACTTACATCAAAAATTGATCTAGAATTATTTGTTAGATTGTGGGGTCTTAAAAAGTTTTATGTTCTTTTATACGTTTTCTTATGATGCCTATGACAATTAGTTAAGATGCTTCGAATGTTGCTACTTTGAGATGCATTATATATTTTTTGGGCATTCTACAGGCTCTTGTTGATTCTAGTGATAGAGAAATTTATGTGAATTTGACTAGTGGCTTTAGTAAGATGCGTAATCTTGAACAAGAAAGTATAAACAGACAACTTGTTGGAGAAAGGGCAACAATCATCCTTAACGAAGTCAGGAGTTTGGGTCTTGTTACTCGCCAGCAATGTTTAAACCACATCGGTAGTCTTTTAACTTTATTGTTGATATGCCTTAATTAGATTTTAATATTTTTTCTGTTAAACACAATTAGCTACAATATTTGTTTTTCTAAATGTAGGAGAATATTTTCGACCTGTCATGGAAGGATTAGAAGCTGAAGACCATTCCTTAGTAAGTTTCTAATAAGTGTTCATGGTTAAAAAATATTAATTAAGAAGTGTTGCACTTAATGATGGGTTATTGCTATTGGCTTAAGTTCTCAGTTGCCTCCATCATTTGCAGGTTGGAGATGCTGTTTTAAAGGATTTTCTATTTGTTCAGCTTTCCAGTAATTATGACAAGTTCAACTTGCTAATGTTAGCTAATTGCCTTTTGTTTGTGTTTTTTCTTCTGTTTTCACTGCCTAGTATTTATTCATTTCTGTTCTTCATTAGTTTTATGTTGCAGAAACTTTTCGCTCTAGTTGATGAAACAACATTACCAGATAATGAAGATGCCTTACAGAACCAGGAAGTTCTTTTGCCAGGACATTTGATTGCAATCTATTTGAAGGTGTGTAGTGTTCTAGTTTCTTATTTTTATCGTTTTCTATGGTTCAAGCCATACATGTCCCCTTAACCATGCATTTTTCAGCATTCATATTATTATTCTTATGCACAAAAATAAATGTTTATGTGGTGACTTAGTTCCCATACAACTATCACAGTGATAAATAGATGGTTATTTGGTGGCTTTCATTTTGTGTGTTCTTTAATAATTTATGGATAGATGATTAGAATGCAATGGGATGCTCTTACACTTGCTGGCTTTATTATTACATTTTTTTTCTGCCCTTACTTTGTTAGTTTGGTGGCTTTGTAGACACGTCCAGGGTGTGTTTTTTTTCCTTAGAGAAATCGATGAATGATGGACATGGTTTTGTTTTTGAATGCAATCAGTCCAGTGGAAATGATAAACTCTTTTACCTGCTGCATAATTAATGTCATGGACCAATAGGCATGAGACTTTATGCCATCTATTTTCTGTATTTGACTTATCATCATATCTTTCCAGCTATGTGATTATTCAAATTCTTATCAAGTTTTTTAGATGGTTCATAGGTGGAGTCTGCAGAAAAAACTGATCTAGTACAAATGGTCGTGTTTTTTTGTTGTTTTAAGTTTTAAAGTTGATATATATAATTTTGGACTTTTAGTGTCTTTATACTATAATATTTTATTTTCTTTAGATTATTGGAAATTTTTTGGTTTCCTATTATTTGATCGATGAATATAGGTTTTTACTTTTTGTAATATAGGTATCTAGCAGATTTTGTTTTACGAGTGATGTAATGCTGTTTTTTTGTTAATTTCAGGAGATTTGTTGAATCGATTCATCCCTTATGTTGTGTTCCTTTTTTTATAAAATTGTCTGTCTCGTTTGTTTAAGTGTTTTTCTTTGCACCTACGCCCCCTTCTTATCTGTGATGCATAGGAAGGGATGAACTTCTTAAAATTATTATATACTAGTCATTCTTCTCTATAAAGGTTGTGTTGTCCTGTTTCTCTAATTTTTCTCTCTTTTCCATGCTTGTTGGCGAGCTTGTTGCACATTCTTGTCTTTTCCTTATTTACTAAAGTAGGTCCATGGACTTCTATCCAAAATAACTAGCCACTTTGGAAGATGTAGGAACCCACATATATATAAGACCCTACCCATCTCACATAGAGATGTGGGACTATCCTAACATTGCTCGCATGTGCAAGAACATTGGGCTTTGCATGTGGACTTACGTTTGCGCTTCTTTTAGGCTTGCCTCTTTTTGGGTCATTTACAAATATGGTTGAGATTTTCACGCCTGTGCCTCTTTTAGGCCTTTTTACAGATACTGACAAATTTGCTGGGAGAATGTGCCCATAATTGGTGGATTGATTTTGATTCCATGTTAAAATGGGTCCATGGGCTTCTATCCTAAATAACTAGCCACTTTGTTTGGTGCCTTCTACTAGTAAATAGATGAATTTTGGCACACATGATTAATTGATCTTTGTTGACAGGAGAAACTTCAAGAATGGCTTTACAACGCAAGGCAACAACTTCTTACGGAGTTACAGAGTGGAAAGAAGTTTAACTTCCATAAATGTATGCATTTTCTATTTTTGTTCAATTTTGAAATAAAACTTATTTTATTTTCGCGTGTTTGCTCTATGTATTGTGTGACACTAATTCAATATTGGCTTTCCTTCATCTGATGAATATGGGCATACAAAGGTCTAGGCCATATGTTTGGTGTTTGTCTATGCAAAAGCATGTAGTGTGTAGTATCATCCGGATCTGCAATATGAACAAACAAAAAATAAATTTTTATTACAAATAATATGCAGCTTTGCTGAATGAATAAAAAACATTATGGTGTTAGAGCTGTTGCCTTAGTTTCCAAAGAATAGAGTAGGGGTGGTAATGGAAGGATATGGACATGACTAAAATGAGTCCAGTACCATGTCCATTTATTTGAAGAATGGCCATGTCTGTCCATGTTCGTTTGGACATTTATCACCAATATCCATGCCCGTACATCATGGACAAACGGTCAAATGGACAGACAAACAAACATAATCATAAATAAATTTTTTTCAATATAAATTAATTTCGTTAAATATGTATATATATAAATATATATCAGAAAAGTTTTTCTTAGCGAGGGGCAGAGAGAGTTCTCTACCCCAAGATTAATCTGGGCCGTCTGATCGTAATGACGGTCCAAATTTGATGAAAAATAAAATAAAATAAAACACCCCTCCACCCCCTCATTCGCTAACGACCAGGTTCCGGCCATGGCCGTCGTCGACGTCGTGACTAGATCCGGCAGCAAATTATCTTATAGTTATAATATCACTAAATAATTAATAGCAAAGTAAAATGTAATTGTTTCACAATTTTTTTTCTCAAATGACTACACTTAACATATAATCCAGTTAAAAATCTTGATAAATTTTTTTAGATTAACATAAATAATATTAGGTAAGATTTAATAAATCATTCTTTTCAATAAATAAGAACTATAAATCTTGATAGGTATTTTTAAAATCTTAACACATCTTTTAAAATATTTTCTTTATATATTATTAATGGACATGGATGATAGTGTACACGCCACGTGTAAGTTCACCGCCACGTCCAGTTATCGCATGGATTAAAAACTATGTCCACGGCCATGTCCATGACCGTACGGCTCTGAAAGAAATGTCCATTTATCCATTAACGGACGTGGACATGGACAGACTAACGGACATTTTGTGTCATATACCACCTGTACAACAAAGATTACTCTCACAACATAGGTAGGGTTCTGTTGTGAAAGAATTCTACAGATTATTAAATTGGAAAGAGTGAAAGAATGAAGTAGAAGAATTGAAGAAAAGAAGAAAGAGGTTAAGAATCCATCATTATATTCAAGATTTATACGTCCATGTTTTGACCTTTGGTCTACATCATGCACCCAACAAATAACTGACTCATAACTGTGCACACATAACTTCCTAATAAAAGACAACTGCCAGATCTATTTACAACTAGATAAATGCACGACACATAATTAACATATAATTAAGCATGACTCCCAAGTGATCTTGACTCATGCATTAATAGAAATAAAACCACCACAAACCCCAAATAATTCAAGACTCTTAAATAAGCATTACACAACTTTCCCTTTTTTCTTCCTTGAATAGAACCTGCAATGAGATTTAACAAGAAGCAGGCCTATGCAAAACTTAGCTTCTAGCAATTTGATACAGTATAGGAAAAGTAGATGTTTAAATTAACAACTACTCCTAGAGAGGTAAAGACATAACAAAGAAAAAAAGGTAAATAAAAGGCTTTTGGCCATTCTCAAAACTTTGTTTTTATAAAATGATGCCTTATTTTTATAGAAATACAAAATAAAATTGAATCCCTAAATTCCCTACTAAATGCAATGCGTCTTATTCCTTGGTCTTTCCAAAACTCCCATACTAGTAAAAGGTGTAATTTCTGTACTAGTAAAGGATATTGTGTGAATGCACTGACTCCCCTTCTTGAAAAAAACTCATCTTCGAGTTTTGAAGGTGACTCCTCATATTTCTCCTACATTAATTCCTAGGTGTCTCCTTGATATGTAATTTAGAAATGACTCCTTGATAATTGAAGATGTTTTACATCAAACTCCCTTTCTTGAAAGAACTCGTCCTCAAGTTCTGTACGAAGATAATCCTTGAGGGTAGAAGCACAAGAGTTAGTTAAAAACCGGAAAGTCAAGGGCCATAACCAAAATAATTGATGAGAACACTACTTTTAAACTTGTTCTTTTCTTTTCTTTTTGGTGAGTATGGAGAAGATATTGCAGACAATTGAAGGGATAATTGTCTGCAGTGGTTGGGAAAGAATGTGTTGGCTAGATTGAGGGGACAACTGTCTAGGGATAGAGTCTGGTTAGACAGTGGAGGGGCAACTGGCGGCAGTCGATAGCTACACCACAGAATCAAGAACCTAACTTTGATATCTAATTTGATTTAACATGTCGGACAGTCGAGGGGACGACTATCGACGGTCGGCATGTACACCACGAGATCAAGAATATAGGCTCCAATAACCAAATTGATGCAACATGTAATGGGAATTTCTAAATTAACTACTACAACATAAGAAAAGAAAAAGATAAATAAAAGGGCTCTTGGCCGTTCTCAATTTATTAGAAGCTTTTTTTTCTTATAAAGTGATGCCTTATTTTTATAGATATACAAAATAATATTGAAACCCTAAATTCCTTGGTAAATACAATGCATCTTATTCCTTGGTCTTTCCAAAACTCCCATACTAGTAAAAGGTGTAACATCTGTACTAATAAAGGATGTGTGAATGCACTGCATCACTTTATCATATCTAGGATGCTCCCTTGTTCCAAAGTGTCCATCTTGAATCTCCTGGTTGATCCCTTGCATGTTATGTATGGAGGATGAAGATGGACCCATTTCATCAGTTGGACTATTCTGTTTTATTTATAAGTGTTGAACTGAAAAAACAAAACATGGTTCAGCTTATTCCCAAAACATGATAATCTAGGGCTCCGTCTATTTGCTCCTTTGAAAGGAAAATGCTTATGTTGGTTCACAAAATAACATGTATAGTTATAACGTGTGATTTTTTATAATTTTGTTTCAAGATGAAGGAATAACTTTATCTAGAAATTTGGATCTTAACTTGATTTTAATGGCCAGATATATCAATGTTTAAGAGATCTGGGCAAGGTGAGATCTCATTTTGACATGCAGATCTTGTCTCTTGGAGAGGTCCAGTTTGGCCCCTTCCTTGAGGATAATTGACTGGTTTATGACTAAAACAAGTTTCCTTGTATGCTTACCATTCTTTCTTTATGCCTTTAGCTGGATATGGCTTATGCTTCTTGTATTTTTTTCCCATAGGGTAAATAATGAAATTTTATCTACATCTCAGTATTGATTCCAGTGTAACTATAGTTTGGCTTATGGTGCATTACATATGTGGAACTTCGTGCAGTGGAAGAAGTGAGGAAACTTATGGAGAAGAATACACCCATTAACGTGAGTAAAGCAATTGAGAATATGTTAAAGACCGGTAGACTGACCACATCTTCTGGACTAGATCTGCAACAGGTTGTTTTCTGCCTTGCTGTGTTGGCTCCATCCTGTGCTTATTTATACATCGATGGTCGCTTTTTTATGTCATTGCGATGCTATTTCTGGAATCGCGAATTTGGGAGACCCTAAATAGATCTAGGGAGGGCTAGACTTGTGGATCAAGATTGTGATTTCCTACTTTTAGTGAATGTCTTCTACTTAAGTACTCATTCTGGGATTTTCTAAATTGTCTTTGATAGTGTAACATTTCTACAAATCAGCATTATTGATACATCATCTTTTTTTTTAGAATGCTTTAAATTTCTTTGATACAATAATTATGGCAAAGATTCTATTGGACGTTTCTTTGTGGGGATGGTACCATATGTGCCACAATTTTTTTGGTTGATCATATGAAGCTGCCTTACTGTGTGTCTGATCTTTATTATTATTATTATTATTATTATTATTATTATTATTATTATTTTTATTATTTTCTCGTTTTGGTAGAGAGCTGGGATGTCGATAGTGGCAGAAAGATTAAATTTTCTCCGATTTATATCTCATTTCCAATCCGTTCATAGGGGAGCCTCCTTTACAACCATGCGGACTACAACTGTTCGGAAATTGCTACCAGAGTATGTTTCAATTTTTTTAACCTAGATTTAATTATTATGATTAATGCATTTTTAACTCATTTTTCTCCAGATCGTGGGGCTTCCTGTGCCCTGTTCACACGCCAGATGGAGAACCTTGTGGATTGTTAAACCATATGACTGCAGCTTGTCGTAAGTTTATAATTCATATTTTATATGCTGTGTAAGGTTCAGCTGCATCCGTTCCTTTAATTACTGATACAGTTCGGGAAGGCAATCTTAAATCTCTCAGAGTAGAAAAGATCTTTGATTGTTTTTGTAGGTTTTAAAATTTCCATGCTGTTTTGCTCAAGGATGATCTTTGTATAAATGAATCTAGCTTGTGATTTTGGAAAATACCATGCCTAACTCTTCAAATGATTTTTTGTTTAATTGTAACACGTGTTTATGCAATAAGCAACTCGTTCTTCATATTTGACTATTGCTTATAATGCTTCTCGAGAGATGTAAATTTGCTTTGTAACCATGACACAATATCCTATTGTTGTAAGTTATGAGATCCCTGACAATAGATTTAGCTATTTGCAAGGCTTGAGGCTTAGAATCAAATGAAAGGATGCATAGGAATGTAGGCAGTGAAATAAGGGAGTGGATGGAGCGGTTTGATATATTGTTGTTGGTATTGGTTGTTTAATACATTTCTGTACTTTCTTCGGATACAAGTAATTGTTTTGTTATGTGAGATGAAGTGAGATCCAAAAACAGTGTTTAGATATGAGATAACAATGTTTTTTATATGATTAAGCAAAGGCAAAGCATCTAGCACTAAATGGTAAATTTGAGTTCAGATACATCTTGATCTGGCTTCGTTTTTTGTGCTATTCAAAGCTCTCTCTTCTCTCTAATTGGTATCAGGTTGATTTTTAATTGCTTATGATTTTCTTAGACAAATGCAATTAGACATTGATTATTTCTTTATATGGATTGCTCTAGTGGCCAATTCTAGTTGCTAGTCAACCTTGAGCAGTGAGCTCTTAATAGTCATGAAATTCTGTAGTGATTATTTCTTTTCTTTGATGCCGGAAATAATGACCATCCTTTTTGCAATAAGTTGATTTTGGAACTTGTGTTTTCTGATATGCAGGTATTACATCATACTATGATTCGAATGGAAATATAAAAAACTTTTTCAATATGCGGAAGTTGATTGTTGATATTCTTGTGGGGATGGGAATGACTCCATCTTTGCCAAAGCTGGATCATGCATGCCTACCTGAAGCCCTCTTTGTCTTGTTGGATGGACGGATTATAGGTTCTTTAATGTCCACTCAAATTGAGAAAGTTGTCTCACATATTCGAAGACTGAAAGTTTCTGCCACTTCTGTGGTTGGTTTGATTTTTTTGCTTGTCAATTTTTCTTGTTTCTGTTTCCCATTTTATCATATGCCGCATTCTACTTGTAGATTCCTGCTGATTTGGAGGTTGGATTTGTTCCATTTACTGAGGGTGGAGCATATCCTGGTCTGTACCTTTTTACTTCGCCATCTCGGTTCATTCGACCTGTCAGAAATATTTCATGTTCAGAAGGAAACTCGGATATTGAGCTCATTGGGCCATTTGAGCAGGTGAAATTTTGACTATTTTACTTTCTTGGTAGGAAGTGTAATCATGATCATTATCCTCAAGATAATCAATTTTTTGATAACTGAAAGGCATTTATGGAGATAAAATGTGAAGATGGTGGAGATGGAGGCAGAACTGATGCATTTCCAGCAACACATGAGGAAATTCATCCAACTGGACTTCTAAGTGTTGTTGCAAATCTCACTCCATTTTCTGATCACAATCAAAGCCCACGGAACATGTACCAATGCCAGGTCTGTACATTTGTCTCCAGATAGGATCATGCACTTTAAATTATTCTTGATTATGCAATGTCAGAAGGATGATTCAAAAGAAGGTTCATGAGTTCGTTGTTCTAGTTCTCTTTCATTTAGTCTTGTTTTATTGCAAGGTAGATGGCTAAGCAGACAATGGGGTTTTCTTCTCAAGCCATACAACACCGTCTTGACAATAAGCTTTATCATCTCCAGGTAGGTTTTCTAGATTTTCAGCCTGTAAACTAAATTTTTTAATTTAATTATATGCCTTTTAAGCATCTTTGTTCTCTTTGTGTCTTTTATGATGTTCGTAGTTTGATAATCTCGAGTGCTGACCTATGCAGCTTTTGCAATTCACAATTTTCATTGTAATTGAGTCCCTTTGGAGATATTGTTATTTGATATGCAAGTTTCCATAGGTGATGTAGGAGAACAGAGGACTTCAAATTTTAGGACTTCTACTTTATTAAGTCTATGATAGGCTAGTGAATGGGAAAAATGTTACTTTGAGTTCTTGGGTTTCTCTAGACAATCCCATACATTGTAATCAGCCTGCTTTTAATATGCAGTTTATAATGATGTTCTAGCTCAAGGCTATCTTTAGGTCTCTCTTTTTCTCTCCTACTTTGCAATATTGTTCAAATTTATTTTAATTGGCCAATTCTCTAGACTAATACGTGGATAATTTAACAGTTGACTTTCACGTTATACCCAATTTTCCTAACTGTTGGCCTGAACATCCTGTTATTTCTGTCTAGGAGCACATCAGATACCCCATCCTATGAAAACTGACTTGCATAAACTGGAAGTAGTGTCAAAAAATGTCAAGCATCTTGACTTTCAAGTAATTGGAATCATTAATTGGAAGTGGTCTTGCTCGTGATTGACATTTTGCTTTTAGAACATATCTAGGAGAATGGAAATTGACTAGATTTACATGTTGACATCTGCATCAATGCATGCCTCCAACAAATTTGATGTTATGAATAGGGTGAATTCTATTTCCATTGCTTATTGATTCCATGTTTTATGACAGACTCCTCAGTCACCCATTGTAAGAACTAGTTCATATGAAAAGTATGCTATTGATGAATTTCCGACAGGGACAAACGCTATTGTTGCTGTCTTGGCTTACACGGGGTAAGCTTGAACTTGTACAGGTTTTTTTGCCTTTTAATGTCTATCCAACTTGAGTGAATGTATTCTGCTGTTTGTACTAGGTATGATATGGAGGATGCAATGATCTTGAATAAGTCATCTGTTGAACGGGGAATGTGTCATGGGCATATCTATCAGGTATAAATATTCCGTTTCTAATACTTTATGGCTGTATATGCGGTTGACAATGTATTAGATGATCTTTATATTTGTGATTTACAAAATGCATGCATTAAGATGGAATTTAAGTACATGAAAGGAGCGACGAATGCTAAAGCCTCTAATTGGAAAGTGTAATGTTGGAAATTTATTTTTTATCGGTACTGTGCCTTAATTTTTTATAAAAAAAATGAGAAATATGCTAAATTTGGAGATAAGGATGAAGTTCAAACTGAAGACAAACACAAACTGCATCAGAGTGCAACCCGCTCTCCACTTTGCTTGCTTATTATGGTAAAGTTTGTCATGTTAAACTAAATGTCCTGTGGAAGCACCTATGGTGCGTACTTTTGCCTAGTGATCAAATGTGGTACTTTTATATGGAACTGGACTAACCAACATATGGCGAAGGCCCACAACTAGAGAATTAGATGGCTTTATGGAACTTGTTATATTACTTTTTATGCTAAGCATTTTACGCTGTCAATATTTGATGTCATCTTATTGCATGCAGGTTGAATCTATTGACTTGACAGAGAAGCGTGGTAAGGAAGGTGATCATGAAATTTTTCGAAGAAGCGCCTTTGAGGACAAGTCTGCAAGTTCATCAATAGATGCAGATGGCCTACCTTTTGTTGGCCAGGTGACACTGATTTGTTTCCGCTTTTCTATTAAAAAAGGAAATTAGGGGCAATGCTAACTATCTTTATTTCTGTCTTTTAGAGGATTCAACCTGATGGGCCATATTGTAGCATATATAATACAGACAAGTCTTTTGTGAAAACATACAGACTCAAGGGTTCTGAACCTGCTACCATTGACTATGTAGCTGTTGATGGAAAAAGTTCAAAACAAGGGCTTCAGAAGGTACGGCCTTGCTTGGTTAAATTTTTTGAATGGGTATGAAGCAGCTTTCATGATTATAATTATGTAATACATCTCTGTTTTTCTATAAGATTTACGAATAATATGTATTTAAAAATCATTTAAACTTACTAGCATAACAATTTTTGGCTTTTTCTAAAATGTACCTACCAAAAATTCTAGAAGGAACAATGAGTGGTACAATTTACAAGCTGGATTAATCCTGTTGACAGGTTGACATCCGTTTTCGGCGTCTTAGAAATCCTGTCATTGGTGATAAGTTTAGTAGCAGACATGGACAAAAGGGTGTTTGCTCTCAGCTGTGGCCAGATGTTGATATGCCATTTTCTGGAGCGACTGGAATGCGACCGGATCTTATTATCAACCCCCATGCCTTTCCTTCTCGAATGACCATTGGAATGCTACTAGAATCTATAGCAGCAAAGGCAAGAATTATTAGCATCATTGTGCAATTGTAGTGTTTTCTTTTTATTGTTGTTTTTCATTTCTTTCTTGCTGTGGATAATGTCTTAAAATGAAAAAACAAATAAGAAAAATGAGAAACAAACATAAAAGTGCCACATAAATGAAATGAATCCTTTGAAATGAATTTTAACGAGTGATTCTGAAACCTTGTTGCACCTGCTTCAATCAATCAGGGCGGAAGCTTGCATGGAAAATTTGTTGATGCTACGCCATTTCCTTCGTCAAGCAAACAAAGAGAAACATCAGATGGAAGTAAATCCTTAGTTGATGAATTGGGTCCGTTGTTGGCCTCCCATGGTTTTAATTATCATGGATTGGAGGTCTTATATAGTGGTGTTCTTGGCACTGAGCTTACTTGTGAAATTTTTATCGGCCCAGTATATTATCAGCGCTTGCGGCACATGGTTTCAGACAAATATCAGGTTAATTTTTTTATTTCCCCATAAAATTGGCTGCACTTCTGCTTTATTTTTACTATGGACTGGCAGTCTATGCTGTATATAAATAAATAAAGAAAAGTTTAAATTTTTTCGTGTACAGGTGAGATCCACAGGAACCATGGATCGAATAACAAGACAACCTGTAAAAGGTAGAAAGGTGGGAGGGGGAATCAGATTTGGAGAGATGGAGCGCGATTCAGTTCTCGCACATGGAGCTGCATATCTGTTACATGACAGACTACACACATGCTCGGATTATCATATCGCCGATGTGTGCACTTTGTGTGGTAGTATGCTAACTGCATCGGTTGTTCCATCTCAGCAAAAGAGAGCTACTATCATGGAGGATATGGGATTGCCACGAGGAAAAGGACCGAAGAATAAGGTTTTTTGTAATGCATGCAAAACTAGCAGAGGAATGGAAACTGTTGCGATGCCATTTGTGTTCAGATATTTGACGACAGAACTAGCGGCAATGAACATAAAACTGACCCTCCAGCTAAGTAACCGGGGAGCGGAAGCAGGAACGAAGGCACGATGTCATAACTATTGACTTTAAAATCGGCTTTTATTACCATCCGAGGGTATTAGTCTTTGTATCCAACCCTCGATATTTTTGGATAATAATGTGTCCCAAAATCTATTTATTAGTTTTGATTTAAACGTCATGAAGTTGTAGAAGAATGTGCCCGAATAATTCCAGACATTCTGAATAAATGTCCGGATTATTTGGTGAAGACAGCATTTTTTTTACCCCGCGAAATACTGTTGGCTGCACATTTCACCTAAACATGATTATCGCCGAATATGCTAACATTATGTGAGCACCAATTGAAGTTGAATTACAGAATGATTAATGACAACTCTATACAGCCAATTAGCTGCTAAAAGCCCTTTATCTGTAATGTACTGTACAATAGAAGTAAAAACAAAAAAGAAGGCATGCCGCTTTCCCAACCCCACCTTTTTTCTTTACTCCTATAACCAAAGACATTTTGTGTAAGTGACTTAAAATGTACATTTCTAGTTTACAAGGCTTACCTACAAACGTGGCCTACTCCTGCCGAAGCTCTTCCTACCACCGCCCCCGAGTTGGCGAGACCTACCACCAGACCAATTCTCATCATCCTCAAACTCTTCATCATCTACTCCTAAGCTTGGCCGATTGCCTTTTGCTGGTGGACGCCTCCGCTTTACACTAGACGAATATATTGTGTAATCTACAGTGTCCTCCTTCAATGATGCCTTAAATTCCTATAAAGCACAAAAGCAACTACGACCTCAACACTAAGATAACATAATGTCAACTAGAGCAACCTCTCGTTAGAAGTTCCTACACCTATCCCGGAACTGTATAATCAAGTCGGCAGAAAAGTCCCTAAACCCCAAAGCAATCCATCAATGATTATTGCCTAACTGTAAGGATTCATGAAAATAATACCAATGATTATTGCCTACATGTATAAGCAATCCATCAATGATACCTGATATTTAATGGCCATTTCTTCATAGGTTGAAGGTAAGTTGATTGGGGGTTCATTTACGTTGAAGGGAAGGCTTTGCTTTGAGAGAGGTTCTCCATGTTTTAAAGGGTCATTTGGTGAATATGCCTGCAAATGTCAACCAAGGGAAGTCAACAATATTGCTACAAATTATATGTACTTGCTGCCAAAAAAGAAAAAGAAAAAAAGGAAACGAGCACCTGACAGCGAGCATCATTGAGGCCATACATAATCTTCAAATATCTCTTCAGTTTCAGAAGAAGTTGCAAAGCAATTGCAGCATGGCAATTATCCTAAAAAAACAAGTCACAATTTAGTCTAATGATAATGGCTTCACAAGCTTGTTATGATACGAAACATATTGAACTAAAAGACTCACTATAAGAACAAAGTTACTTTGAAAACATATACTATTATTCTCACCTGAAATTTTGTTAAATCATCTTTGGAGATTGCACATGAATCTCCAGCAGCCAACCCATTGGCATTTACAGCACATGACACAATATTGTCGGAGCTAATTTGTGTCTCCGTTTCTGACAAAGTGGATCCATTTTCCTGCAAGATTTTTGCAACTCTGCCTTGATGAGAACTATGATTTTTCATTTCAGACTCGACAACACCGGCTCTCACTTGAATAACACGATTTATGTTATAAATCAGGTAAAGAGGTTCATCCGGAGTTGTAAAAGGCAAAGCAGCAAGAATTTCTGTGCAGTACCTGTACAAATGCAAGAGATGAGGTACTAAATAATAGCCTAACATGAGAAAGGCTCATCACTTAAAAGAAGTTATATATATCAGCAATGTGTCTGAAGCAGTAAAGAAACCTAACAACTGATACTCTTCCTCTTTAATGGGAGAAATATTAGTAGAGGAACATCGGTGAATATTATACCATTTTTTTCAAACTGGCACCAGAATTCTTCCACAAAATAAGCAAAACTTAAGACATTCAAGACTAGAAAATTCGTTTCACTAAAAAGAACTTCAACAACAAAAATTGGTTCCTCGATAGAGCCAAGCACTAAATTACTCAAAGCAATTACAAGTAAGCTAGTTCCATATGCAGAAGCCAAATAAGACCTGCAAAGCACCGTCCAATGTTGATGTATTTATTGGTTCAAACCTCCACAGTAAACAACTCTTTTCACGAGCTATCCCATGTCCATGTTAGATTCTCCGGACAAAATATAGCAAAACCCAATTGTACTCAATAGAAACACTTTCAGTGAATTTTCCCCTTAAATGAAAGATCGTTCTAAAAGACCAAGCATATTGAGGATTCAATGTGATCATTGTCAGTTTGGACAAAACGCAAGATCAGTTATGCACCTAGAATTGCAGCAAGTACATTATAGTGTTAATGAGTACTTACATCAAAAAGGGAATTAGTGACTCGCTACAGGAGCCTAAATTGAACTTTTGTATCACTGAAAACATGAACTTATTCCTAGAAGCTCGATTTCCTCGTATAAGACGATAAATTTTAGATACTCCATTCTTTGCATAGGCAAAAATGCCACCATGACTAATCCCTTTGATGCTACTTGGCAACTTATTTTGGTTGATGAGAGATTTAATAAAGCTGAATGACATTTGAAGTCCATCACCTAAACGGCTTTCAAAGAAGCGGGATACCTGTAAATATCCACCCTCAGTAACATATATGGTCAAGAAAACCTAGTAGAAATTGCATTTATGATCTCAATGTCATACTTCTCATTCATGTTCATCAGCAATTGATGTGCTAACTTTGAATTGGTCTCCTCGGGATCATTTTCAAGTGCTATAAGGTATGGAACTGAAGTCATTGGATGAACCAGTCCTTGACGAAGCACAACTTCAACAATCTGTTTCGATGCATAAATGGGAAAAAGTAAACATAGTGACAGCAAATATTTGTCACAAAACATAATTATATTAAAGCAAACAATTACCAAAAAAGCAAGCATAGTAAAGGCACAAAGCGAGAGAAAACCTCAAACACAGGATTTATCATTTCTTTTTAATTACTGATTGCACAACCATGATAGCTAAAAGAACATCCATAGATGATATTCAGTAGATGCTGATTGAGCAATATACCTTACAAGATATAGTTATACAAAAGCAATTATAGAGATGTAATAGATAAGCAACTTTAAACGGCAAGCACAACCATTCATGTTCCCAATAGTTGAGTTGAATTTTGTATCGTTGTTGAAGAGGTCAGTCCCTACCTAAAAGCCAGGGATTACAAAAGTTGTGGTTATTTATGTATCAGTACTCGTCCACAAATACATGCATAATGATGGTATCAATTTCCCCTTCTATCCGCTGTTTGCATATCCTATCACATTCCTCTATTATTCTATCTATTATACCATGCCAAGTTTGAATCTAGGCTATGGATCTAAACTATGAATTTGAACATGTCGATCAAACATTTAAGTCTCCTACTGTCATCTTAAG
Organism: Piper betle; assembly: GCA_033002965.1. NCBI lineage: Eukaryota > Viridiplantae > Streptophyta > Magnoliopsida > Piperales > Piperaceae > Piper > Piper betle. The sequence goes on from JAURVB010000266.1 coordinate 122,628, forward strand.
CTCAAGCTGTCTGTTGCTATGGTCTCTCATATTTTACTTTCCAAACCACAGTTGGACACTGGAAACACATTTTTCATATCATTATAATCGATTATTTTTGGTGAGCACATGGAAAGACAACTTATTTAATCTATACATGATTGTATGCAGCAAATAAAAGCACCTTAAGTTTACCACAATATGACACACCATGAATCAAACAAAAAAGGTTAGTATCAAACACCATTAAGAACTCTGTGAAGGTCTCACCTTAATTGCGGACTGTCGCACTTGATCATTCATATCCATACATCTATCCAATATACTATTCCAATATAACTGAATTATTCCCCCACAGTTGTTAGAGTCACCCGCACCAGCAGCGACAGACACTTTATAACCTGCCGCCTCAGAATAACTCGCCTTGCCTTTACTAATATCACTTGTCCCCATTTTGTTTTCCATGTCGAGTAGATATTCATTAAGGTTTTGCAAAGCCTGCATCTGTTCAAGAGTGTGACATAAGATTGAAACCAACACGAATACCAAAACCAATATAACAAGATAATACCTTGAGCATAGAATCAGATTCAGAAGATAGCGCATTCTCTACTATGTTCCCGATATCTTCATTCAACATAAAGTCTGGTTTTGCAATCAAGACATGACCAAGAGCCTGTAATAAACATAGATGTAAGGGGAAAGTAAATAAAACACGGAACTGTATTATTGCCGATGTGATTGAGGTACAAACCTGCAAAGCTCGCAGCTTTATGCCAAAATCCTCAATATCAAGAAAATTCTTGAGTAAAGAAATACATTTGTTGAGCACAGTCTCACTACAAGTAGAAGCCATCAACTCACTTCCATAGCGAATAAGCAGTCCAAGACAAAAAAGAGACCGACCAACTTGCTGCATAATTAGAAATTTAATAATAATTGGGCAATATTATTAAACCTAAAGAATGCAGCATAAGCTAGAAATATCTAGCAAGTAGTCCTAATTTGTCAGCATGCAACACGAAGGCTATGTTTCCAAATATAATCCAGAACTATAGGCTATAGCCATAAACATCCATTGCTGATACCCACAATAACCAGCATAAATAAAACGTCTAAGCTAAAAGACTTGCTCTTCATCTCAAATAGAAGATTAAACAAACCAGCAATTTTCAGTAGAATGAAAAAGCATTTGTTGTTTCATCCAAGAAAGAAACATTTTTCAATGGCCATTCTCGCTGCTGCTCCTCTCCCAAGAGATAATGTGTGTTGTTGATGCATGTGATAGGTCAAGACAGACCATACATTTCCATTCTAGTAGCACTAAATTGTCATGTATGGGAATGAAACTAGGATTTAAAGTAAGCTCTTTCATGAAGTAATGCCCTTCTAAGTGAACATTGGAATAAAAGGAGTGCTTCAGGTCATTTTCGGAAAGTCTCCAAGGAATCCATATTAGTAATTAATTATAGAATTTTATCTGCAAGCCACTAACTACTCATAAGTATCCGAACAAGGTTAAAATCTACTGAACTGGTATACTTGTCAAAAATTTTCTTTTAAGTATATTCTTCCCTACAGCACAACCAATGCTTGCTTGGATATAATGGTTGAGAGAAGGATATTAAAAAGATGCGTCCAATAATTTGCATAATGACAGCTGGTTAAAGAGAATCACCTGTTTGTTATCACTACCAAGAGAACTTAAATGTTTAAAGAATACTTGAATAAGACTCTTTACTACGTTTGCATCTCTTCCAGCAACTTTGTTCAAAGAGCAAAGACACCTGGAAAGATAAAACAAAATTCGAAGACAAAACTAAGTACCTAAACTATTGTAAACATAAAAAGCCACAATTACAAGACTTCCAATACACAACAAAAAGTAACAATCACTGATTAACTATTGACTTCGGCCTAAATATTTTCTTGCAAAACAAAAAAATGTAGATGAAAAGCAAAAGAATAAAGGAAAAGAAGTAAATAGTAGAAATGGACGAACTAGAAACATTTGTGAAGACCACACAATAATGACTCAAAAATGACTATGATTGATGAATATAGTAGTATTTACAGTTATTTATCAACAATAAAAGTAATTGACGTTAGGACTAGGCAGTAACATGAATGACAGTTATCCCAGAAAGGAAACATAAGAAAGCAAAATATGGCATTTACCTTATGCAAGAATGTACAACTGTCAAAAAGGAATGCCGATAGATCATGTGCTTGAGGTCTTGCTCCAGTTCCTCAATAACACCTTGGGGTGGCCTCCTTAAAGGTAAAACAGAATCTATTACAAAAACTATACTTTCTAAAAGCTGTGCAACTGCCCGATTGTCAATCTGCAAAAGTGAAAAAAAAAACAGTGAAGAACATGCACTTAATTGAAACACAAAAAAACTACTAATTTCAAACATGACAACCATGCAACTTAATCAAGGTAGATTTCCAGGATCCCCTTCCAGTACACCCGAGTAGCAACTGTCTTAAATTTCATCAATCAAAATGATACAACATCCACGTACACGAATGAAGAAAACAAACCTGGAGAAGCCATGTATAAGATACATGAACATATAGGTAAATATTCCACGCCACCACTTAAATTTTATTTTCAAGACCTACAGGTTCATGAAATGTCACAGAACCACACCAAATCAAGTTTTGTAGTACACAAGATTTTACGGGGATCCTGATGTAACCTAATCACACATCAGAAAGATGCATTCATCTTTCCAAAACTAGCACTATCGGAATAACCTCCCAGTCCCCCAAGCCCACCCCCACCCCCTTTTCTCCCCTTCCTTTCCAACAAAAAGGTGACTCTTTTTCGCTCTCTATCAATATTATGTCAATTAAATGCATAGTACTAAGAAAGCCCTAAATATTCTAAACCCAAAATATCCCTTGTCAAATGCAGATGGCAGTTTTGGTTGGTTATCTCCTTCTGGCATATTTTCCTTCAGAAGTTGCCAACCTTCCCAAGCATGCCATAGCACCCCCTTAATTGGTTTAAATTGAAAAAACTGTCACACTTTCATTCATCACTTGGTTTCATGCTTGATGGTATCTTAACTTCGGACGACCTCAAAAGGAGGAGTATCTACTTTGTAAATAGGTGCTCTTTGTGCAAGCATAGTTGATATATTATCCTCCACCAAATCAAATCCTTCGACAATGAGATTGTATGGCTTCTAACATTTTGCTCTCACAACAAGCATGCAAGTTTCCTCCTAATGCCTCTTTTGATAAACTACGAGCACAACAAAAGATTCTCTAATGGCCTAAAAATGCGACTAAGACTTGGTGTCATCCATTATCTTATATGTCCAGCTTGCCTTACAAAATCTTAATTGCAAGGACAAATTCTGATCATTGCTTTTCCTTTTGAACTTTTGGACGTACCTGCTCAAGCATTCTCTAAGAGAACTTGTTTTTCCTTTATCTTTGAAATTTTTGCTATTATTATACTAGTTTCCACCTTGGCGAGTTTAAATGAAATTTTACACCATCAAAAACATATTTTCTATGTATACCCTCTCTTACTCAACAAGATGAGATCACAAAGGGCATAATGGAGAAGAAGAAAGGTTGAAGAATGAGCCAAATGTCAATGTTTACTCGTTTTATAACCATGATCCTCAAGGTTTGCATCACTAAATGAAGACAATGCAACTGAAAATTAGTAAATATAAAATCAAAATTTTTTAGCACCCATTTCCCACTAGTTGATAGGTTTACTGGTTCTAAATGAAGACATTTTATTTTTGCACACCTAAGATCTCTATATAAGACTGTGAGACACAACCATTGTTCAGTCAACTCAGCCCAATTACATACAATAAATTTGGTGCACATCAACAGAGAGTGTAACAATAACTGGATCCAAACAACAGGAAAAAACTCAAAAGCAGCTCCGTTGTCTCCATTTGTTAATAAAGAAAAACTTAACTCTTTCTTTGAATAAATAGCAGATCTCACAGTAATAAACAACTGTGGTAGTAGTAGAAACTGGCGCAAAAGCAAAAAGCAATAATGCCAAAAACAATGACAAAAAAACCGCAGAAATTTATATACAAGCAAAAGTAGTACCTGACTTTTAAGATAAGGCTGTAGAGTGACCACAAACTGAGATGGATCAGCTGCTGGAGCACACAGTGTGGCGTCGACCGTACAAAAAGCATGCAACGCTAACACATAAGGAAGTGCTCGAACTTCTGTTTCTTTGTTAGTCATCTCTTCCACCTGCAAGGAACAAAATGGTATCAGTAACTTTCATACATCCAATTAACTTCAAAATGAGAAAATTAGCACTTCAAACCTCCAATATTTTCTCCAATAAGCATTTGCACATAAGTTCACAACGTCTGCGAACAGAAGTCGAAGCAATTGCATTCATTCCAAAGGCTTTAGCAGATTGTGGGATAAAATCAAGTAACAAATTTCGTCGAATGACAATCATTAAAAACTGATGATTAGCCAGCTTTCTCAACATATCAACAATCTGTTCTGTCTTTTTTGCTATTTCTAGAGGAATTAGGCTACTGCTTCCATAAAACTGAGTCTGCACTCTAGACGACTCTTCAAACCAAAACTCGTAAAATGTTTTGCATACTAGATCCTACAAAAGTAAACCAAATAAAATGGGCATTAACTCCCTACATATATTACCAAATTTGCTCACAAAAGAAGTTCAACATTTCATTTGTTTATTTAAATGCATTTGAGCCAGTTCTCATGCATAGAGGAGTTCATTTTTGCAATTCCTTCTTATGGTCTATGTACTCTACACATTATGATGTGGTCAAAGGCATAGATAGACCATGTGTAAGAACCCCAAATAGTTAGCCCTACATCTAATACTTATTGTGGTAAAATCCAGTATACTAATGGGGATATACCAAAAGATTTACAACTTTGGCTAAGCACTTCTAAAAAAATGACTAGGTCACTAGCTAGAACTTGGGTTGGATAGTCACAAATAATATCCAAGCTACCCAAGCCTATGTTGAATGATGGGGTGTATAGAACATTTACATGACTCATGGGTCACAGAAAAAATTTTAATGAAGAAATTTCCTTAAGGTGGATGATATATAAGATCTTTCAAATAATTAGTCTCATATACAATACCTACTGGAATAAAATCCAATATTTTAGTGGGGATGTACTTATGGATCTACAACTTTGGTTAACCACTTATAAAGAAATAACTAGGCCCAATACTCTGCACTTGGGCCGGGGCATTACAATGTGGTTCTCCCTTCCATCACTCATAGCATGGTAACATAGCTTCTTGTGATCAAAATTATTTTCTTACAATTCCCCATGCATCAGGTTTTTTCTTCCTAATCGTTTGAATCCCAATCTTAGGTCATACCATTATCTAAGGTCCAAGCCTATGACATGAGATGAGTGTAACCAACATATAAATTCCAAACAAAAGCGTGGAATATATACACTGTCCATCTTTCAGATGATACAACTGCATAAACGCCAAGCAAATATTAAATTGAATACCTTTTTCAACTGTCAAAAAACAGGCTATAATAAGTATTTTTATTCAAAACAAACCTGTATACTAGCTTCATCATCGTTGACACGAGAAATTATTTCAATACATGCACTCGTAAACTCGGGAAAATCTGGAGTTGATGTGCACATGTCTCGAATTATCCTAATAGCACGCTTGCGTACACTAACTCCAGTGTCTTTCATCCTTTCAGCAACCTTCTCAAAATACTACACCACATAAAAGCCCTTAGTGCCTTTCTACTATTCTACTAAGAATAAGCATGCACATGTTTAACAAAAACAAAATTGCATTACCTTCACACCCACTTCTGGATGAGAGGAGATATGCCTACCAACAAGTTCTAAAGCAGCTTCCCGCACAGATATAGCAGAATCGCAAAACCTCCCCTCGACAGCAGCTTGAACATTTTTCTCACACAAGGCTTCTGGATCTGCCTCCACGATCACACTAACCTGCAAATAGAAAGAAAGATGAGCAAAGAGATTGACATAAAAAACAATCTGTACCAGATAAAACAGTCTTCAGATTGTTGCTTACTGCACGCAAAGCCTTAGCTCTCAGAATAGGGGAGTTCTCTCTTAAGCTTGCCTGAAATCAAACATTGGTTTGAAAAGCAAGATGATAAAGAAAGGTGACAAAGTGACAATGATATTGATAATGCTATTCAATCACTTTGTCGATGACAACAATGATGATAAGAGCAAGCAGCAATTACAACACCCAAAAGATAGCATTCAATCACTCACCAGAAGAATGTAAAGGATTTTATCAAATCCTCGGGCAAATGAATTATCTTGTCCTAGGGCCAGTGATAATCTTTTAGCAGATGCCCTTGTCAGCAAAGAAGAAACAGTCCCAAAATCCCGTACAATGGCTTTTGATTTTAATCTCACAAGGAAATACATAAATTTATCCTTTGACTTTGGGTCATCCTTATACCACTGGCAAATATAAAACCTACAAGATATGACAAACAATAAAACAGGAATAGTCAGTGCATGCGGAAAACTAAAAAGTTGGCCGCTAAAGGACAAAAAATCCTTGTCAGTTTCATCATACAGAATTAGAGGCCCCAGTTAGTTAGCAACAAGCTGCCTACTTCAACAACAAGCAACGTGCTTTACAGTAACAGCCCATATTTGTGCTATTGGTCCCTGATTTGTGAATAATTTGTATTGAGAACCCAGGTAAATATAGATTCATCACATACCAGCATGCGAACAGATATGCATCATCTGAAGAACTGGACTCTTGAAGGTAATTTAGAAGCAACTGTTGGACAACCTCTACTTTAGAAATTCCAGCTGATTCCTCTTTACAGCTTTCTTCACTCTTAAGGGAATCACAATGGAGTGAGTTGCAGTAAGAGGTCAATGCAACAAGTTGCCTTTTGCAAAGACATAACTGACAAAGCCAGCTATTTTGCAAATCTTCCTGTAATGGGAGTGACGAGCACTCTGCATGAAATCTCCTCTCACAATTTTGACAAATAATCAGATGCCGATGACTTTGTGCTTCACCACAAACAACACAAAGGATCATCTGATTGCTATTTACACCTGCAGTATTATCTTGAGAATCCTCCAGCATCCAAAACCTATTCCTCTTGCTGACAACTGAGTCCCTTTTCAATCTAGCAGCAATTGTCCCAAGAAGATCAATGGCAAAGCAACGGGCTGCAATATCCTTTGATTTTAACCCAGCATTTTGGAGAAGCAACACACATAAAACCTACAAGTTGAATTCTGTTACTAAGGATAGTTTGAGAGAGAAAAAAGCTCAGGTCACCTTGAATCACCTCAAGTATGAGGGCAGAAGCAGGGTACTCAGGTAAGTTCAAGGTTGTAAGAAGATCCGCAACCAGATTCTCAATGGTAACTTTTAATTCAGAAATATCTTGATTTTGTGTTTTAGCAGTGGTAAATCGCTGGACGACACGGGTCCAGAAAAGACAGCTAGCCTCAGTTCCAGCCTCATAACATTTGGTAGGATAGTTCGTATCAACTGAGAGATCAAAACCAGAACTACTGCCAAAATTTTTCCCAATAACCTCATGAAGGTTAGGGTTTGACTGAATTAGTTGGATCAACAAAGCAGTTATCATCTGAATCTGCTGTTGTTCTTCATCAGGTAGATGGTATGCTCGGATGGTTCTCTTTGAAAATGGCAACTTCCACAGCAGCTGAAACAATTCATCAATCACAAAATTCCTGTGTTGCATATAGGAAGTGAAGACCTGCCCAAAGATGCAATAATCAAAATTCAAAGTTTTTAGTGACAAGACAAAACCAAAGTAATATAATGATTAAAAACGACAGAAAAGATTCAATACCCCACTTATCAAACTTATGGACTTCAACTGCAAGATTTGAAAATTCTCAACAGTGAATGTAGTGAAGCTTGTCTTTACTAGCTGCAATATGCAACTGTCCGGCAACCTTTCTATCAACAACAAATCTTTAAGTAGCCCAACAATGGAGCAGAGCTTCTGAAGTATGGAATGAACAGCAGAAGAAATCCTGAGGAAAGTTCAAAATTAAATTTAAAAAGTTAATGAGTGCATCATTTTAATGAATCAAGGACCTAATCATGGCACAAGACCACAATGTACAGACAATCAAATTATAATGATGATCACACTTGTTTCCGGTTGACTTCTTCACTTTAGTACTCTTAGAACTACAACGCCTCTTACTTGCTGAACCAACTTCCGGATCGACCAGTTCTTCATCCTCACCTATGAATAAAAAAACACAAAATTATGTTCATTCTGCAATGAAGAAAAAGAAGGGGGAAATAACAGAAACTACTGAAAGCTACACAATCTCTTAAATTTCAAACAAAACCCTGTACTCGGAAATGTAAAACTACCTATTATAAGCAGATTTCACTAAGACAACCAGTTAGTTAACAGCATTCACATCATAATAACTGCTGAGCAGCCTAGCATAGCAAGATCAAGTTCCAACCTCAAACCAACAACGGACAAGCTTGCTTGGGAGGTACCAGCTACATCAGAGTAATGACAAATGACTTCACAAAAAAACTATAGTTCACTATCACAAATGCGATATGCTGTTCACACTTCATATCTAGAAAACTAAATAACCAAAATTGTAAAATGGAAAATACTGTTCATTTTCTAAACCATAAACCAGTTTAAATAAAGCAAAATTTTTCTATTTAGTTTTGGAACCATCTTGAATGAGTGAGTGAGTAAAACAGAAAAGAAATATGAATTTTAGGTTGCTGAAGTAAATATTTAATGATTACCTTTCCTAAAAGCTCGAGCTTTTAGGACAAATAGTTAGACCATCTAAAATTTGATATGGTATCACAAAGCCAAAAGTCTGGGTTCATATTCCATTGGTAACATATGGTCGGAGAAATATTAATTTGCCCCATGCTGTGAATAATGGATCATTTGCCCCGTGTTTGTGTTTGTCTACATGCTAAGCTTTAAAAACAATTTACTTGCATGAGAGGGGAAGTGGTGAAGTAAATATTTAGTTGTTTTCTTTCTTAAAAGCTCGAGCTTTTGGGACAAATAATTAGACCATCTACAATTTACACAGGTCAAATGAGAATTAGCCACAAATAGTCTTGCTTTCCATCCAAAATTGCTCCTCAAAAACCAACATGGAAGCCTCTGTGGCATCTAAAAGCTCATTTAAGTCATTTCTTGCTTATGACACAATACTATAACAACCAAATTAGATACTTGATGGAGACAGAACTTTGCAGAATCTAGTTCATTTATCAATAATATGTCTACTATTCTTGTTCCACATATGCACCAAAATATGTAAATTAAAGGCTCATGAAAACAACTATAGGTAGAGATACTAAAAGGTCCATTACCATTTGAAGAACCAGATTCTTTAGGTTTATGCAGAGCTCGGTAAGATGGATCACAAATCAACATGCATTCCATAATATGATGCCTTGAGCAGTCTATAATTCGTTCAATCATCTGCCAAACCACAAAGCAAGATATTGTACAACTCAATACAACTAATGGAAAATAACAGATAAGCCAATAGAATATGACAATCTTGAGAAAAATATACACATACTTCCTCCTTATAAAGCTGCTTTGGCATTTCTTGATGTGTCATCACGACCAAAGAAGTATGAGTAGCTTCTAGCGCACACAGTATCATTGCTAAAACATCTGAATTGGGCTGCAAAGTGAGATTTGTCATACAATTTCAAAGACATTAATAACACAAAAAATGTCTGAAGCCAACACGGATTATATCAAAGAACAATATCGCAATGCCAGTCAATAATGTTTCTGAAATTAATCCAATATCATTGCACACTCTTGACTAACCTATGTATTATTAGCGACAAAGAATCCCAACTAGTATTGCTAATCAAAGTAATCAAGCCACCATGCAAACTCCAAGTGCCAACACAACAAAAACTATAATGCCTTCTCTTACACAGTCAGATCAAACAAAACTAGGAAAACACTTACACTTTCATTTTCATCAATTGACAAAACCTGTCCAAGCTGAATCTGACGATCCAAAATATTTAACAACCTCACAAAATCTTCTACCGGAACAAGATGCAGGAGTTTCTTCTCACGGAAGGATATTATTTTGTTCAAAAGCTGTTTGATATCTGCAAGATGAAGAGGTGAGCCATCCTCTTCATCAACTTCATCGTTTGTGCTTTCAGCTCTACTGCAAAAGTCCTGTAGCATCTCACAGAAGTCCCTCAATGCAACATCTAAATTCACGCAACCAGTTAACAAAGCTGCTTGTGTAAAAAAGAAAAGAAAGAAAATGAAAAAGAAAAAGAAATAGAAAAAAAAAGCACATTCCAACATGCACCTTGATGTGGAGAGTCTTCACCATTCATAGATTTCAATTCGTGGCCTCCTCTCATGCTGCCTCTAAGTTTCCTTGAAGGCAAGGGAGGTGCTGTATCCTACAACAATAACATACTCACAGGATTACATGAGCAAACAAGAAACTGGATGCTAACCGGTGTCAGCATGAGTGTAATAGATTCATACATTGAGAGCATGACCATCAGAATGGCCCACAAAAACCTTTTCATTAAGTGTTTGTGCATGACTGATTGGCGGAGTAAATTCAAAAGGCTTTCTATCCTGAATTGAATCATGACAAATCTGTTCATCGATAAGACCTGAGAAACTTAAACAGGACAAAAGAGCATTAGTAAACACTGCTATACATCAAGATTGATGAGAAGAGATAGTGCACATTATTTACAACCATCAGCCTATATTATTACAAAAAACAACATAGAAGAAGGAAAGCTCCATATGTAGACAAACATCCTAATAAACTCAAAATCTATTCCTTGTAAAACAAGTCCAAGATTCCTAGTAGTGTTGTGCCCAAGATTCATAATATACTCCCACATCCAAGCAAACAAGAGATGTCTTTGTCATGAAAATGTGGATTTGGGTCCACATGTGGATCTTAAACAAGGGCTAGCTACTTCGAAGGATGATTCTGACCCATCAATTTGCACGAGTCCGGTTCATTATTATGGTATTAGAGTTATGGTTTGTCATTTCAGCCGTATATTGACCAGATGATAGGTTTTGTAGCTTGCTGAATCAAAACTTACTGCAAAATCAATTTGGCCTATATCGCCAATATCCGGCATAAATATTGCAAGATATGGTTGATATTTAATTGTCGCTTAGAAATTGTCAACCCCTTTTGTTTTAAGTTCAAACTCATTAGCTCATTGTACCAAATTAATTGTTTGGACCCATTAATCCATTAGCCTGTGTTGGCCAACCATGTTTGCTCCCAATTACTTTGTTTGCAACTTCAATTATCATCTTAATTATTTACAAGCCCAATAATTTTACTTTTTTAGATTGATTATTTATTCTTATTAACTGCTTTGTGAATTAAACTTTAATGTGTTTAGAGAATTTTTTATAAATATCTTGCTTAGTGAATTTTTAATAGCTTATTAATGTTAATTGATTTAAATTAATAAAGTAAGTGCGAGCCTGTTAGGATAGGCTAGAGTATAGATACAATCTTGTATCTTTTCTCTAGGGTTTTCTACTCAAAATCACGTAAAAAGTGAATAGAAGAGGGTAACTTGAGAAGAATAGGTTCACATAGATTTCTATTCCCTCTAAACTTTACTGAAAATCACATACAAGATGAGAAAAGGGTCACACACAGCAAGATGCGCAAAGCAAAGTTTATATTCTGATAGCATTTCTCCTTTCATTACATCAGCATATGTATATATAAACCATCTTTAAATAACTTTTCCCACAAAAGTAACAAATCTAGGGAGGGTTATAACTCAATTCGATAAATGAAAGGTTAGTCAGAGGAGAACCTACAATTATTTACACATTAATTAAATAACTTTGACCATCTAGTTTGCACACGACCAAAAGGTGCAATCTAAGGATTCACTACATTTGTAAGCTAACAATGATGTTGGTTCAATGCGCACCATTGATCATAATCTATGTCAATTCAAGTTCAAACCCATATTTATGCATTCAAAAGCTATAGAATAATCACCCCTATCTTATAATATATAAGAAAAATTAAGGTGAGCTACATTTTATATAGCTTCTATAAGCTACACCTTTAACGCATAATAATGCCCATTTGTATATGAAGTAGAGTACATAATTAAGAGGTTTTTTCATAAATCAGAATGACCTATTTTTATTTTTTAAAAAATGCACTAGTTAAAAAAAAAATTAACTAATTTTTATTGTAATTAATTGGAAAATTAAAAAAAGAGAGAAAATATTAAATTGATTTAAAAATTTATACGTACCCTAATTATTTATTTTTTCATCTCTTTATATGGATTTTAGGTAATAGAACCTTCTAAATTGCTCTAAATAAAAAGCGCAACTCATATAAGTTATATGAAGTGCAATTCATACGCATAAGACTCATAATATACAATAAGCACTGCAAATATTTTTTTAAAATTGTTAGCACATCTTCAATATATCTATGATATATTGGCCAACCAGACATCTTAAACAAAACCAAAATCCAATATTGCAAACCTTGATTGGAGCCCATCAAAACCAAAATGGGCATGTGACTAGAATACATACATGTTTATCACCTTTTATCTTATGAATTTTGAGGGAAAAAATCTCCTGAGAGAGTAGTATGTAAAAACTCAAGGCCCGTAAGAAAAATCAAACATCCAATGCCAACTAGAGAGGTTTCAGGAATAAAAGTGGATGTGTGCTTGAAAATTTTCAACATGGGCAAGTAAGTATGAAGGAGATAATAAGTCAGGTCCATAAATTTGCACAAGGAACCAGTTCATTACAAGTGATTCATTTGATTCAATCTTCTCACCTTCTAAATGCTATCTCCCCACTTAATAAATAATTTTTATTTAAAGTAGTTTCATATTCCATACTTATTGTAATTAAATTTAGAGTGTGCTTCCTAGTCTTCACCTAACTGGATAGCATAGCTGTTTCCAAGTACCAAGTTCTACATCAATGATGGGCACCAGAGAATGATGCAAAGCTTAATGAGAGGAAACTTTCGTACAGTATTTGGTGGGAGGGCAAGTGGGGGGGAATCTCAAGACCCACGCATATTCTAAACCTGAATGACTGTTGACAAGCACTAAGAGCAGAAGCATGCATAGATATGAAAAAATAAAACAATATAACCTTAGCAGCCTGACCAAAAGAACCAGTATACCTGTTTCACATTTTTACCTGGAATACAGTACTCAAATGCTTCAGAGTTAAATTTCAAAACCTCGCTGTAAAGGATTAAGGGTTCTGTACAAATCTTTGCCGAAGGGCCTAAATCATTTCTAAGAGTCCTGTGAAGAATATCTTAATCAGGAGTGTAATAAAATAAATAATGGCATCTGCGGGTAAATATTAATGACCAACTTAGTATTTAACAACAAATTTCAAAAACATGTTAGACCCTTTAAATGCAACAGGGGCATTCGACACAAAAAAACACTACAAGGAAAGGCAGTCAAGTTAGCATGATAATCTCCCGGTTTTGCTAGATAGACAACGAATCAATTCCCCATTGCCAAGAGCAGTAACCAACCTCTAACATCAAATTTACATGCAAGTTTTAACTTAAAATTTCCCTTAGAGATTATGATACATAAAATGGTTCAAAAAAACCTGCAACTATAAAAAACCCATCTGTCGGAGGCAGAGAAAAGATCATAACTGGTGTCAACAACGTAAGCATACCATTATTTATGACACCAAAAAGGGAGTGATAATTTCATCAATTCCAAATCCAAGGTAAGTATAAAACATAAGCAACCTGGCATGTGGCACAAATGAGATTAATACTAGAATACTAGTTTGATAATACAGTTCGTGGCAAATCAAATACCCAACGCACTAATGAGAAAGGCATATTGAAAGTTGCTACAATTACACACCAGACGCGGTGCAGCCTAGATTAAATTTACGAAAATAAAAATTGTCAAAAACAGTTTTACCATAATTTCGTCACCAACAATTCGTTTCTTCCTCGAAAGCTACAAATCTCATCATTTACTCCAATCTAACCAAATAACGCACTTGACATTCGGGAAAAAAGAAAATCACAAATTCAAATTCAAGAACAGCGACTTCCAAGAACAGACCACAACATCACCAACCACCAACAAAGCGAATGGTTTAACTCGTCAAACAAGGAAAAAAGGCAGTTGACATTCTAACACCAGAGACGAATACGAAACCACAAATTCAAAATCAAGAGCCGAGAACAGCTCGGTCAAAGGTAAGAAGAACGTACAAGTAAGAAACATCGGTATCTCTAAGCAGATCAGCTATCTTCCCCGCTTGCGCGAGTACCTCCGGCCGGTCCACCGGCCGGGCTTGGTCGTCGAAGAGGCGGAGATCGGGCTCGGGCGCGCCGCAGAAGATTGGGAGCGAGGCTAGCGGGACGGAGGCAACCGCATCCCAGTAGGTGGTATTGGTGAGCCGGCATGGCCTACCGGCAGCCAGCCGGCCGCCGCCGTCGACGGAGTTCGCCATGGCTCAGTCGGCGACGACTAGACGGATGGGGAGGCCGCAGGTCATGGGCAGCGGCGGCGATGGGAGGCGTGAATGGGGTACAATTAGGGTTCCGGCAACGGGCCAGAAAGCGAGGAAGGCGGCGAAGAAATAGGAGGGAGCTGAAGAAGCGGGAATTACAGCAGTGGACTACGCAAGATGGGCCGACGGGTGAATACGAAATGACGAAAATAACCTTATTGAGCTTTGCCTGCAGCTCTTGGTGGTGCACCTCAAAATTTGAAAATACAAACCCTCAATCAAATCAATAATAGCCCACAATGTTTAAATTTACAAATATTCATATCAAATAATATATGAACATTGTCATTTTAAATATTTATATTTATATATAAATACAAATAGGTCAGGATCATTATTAAGCCAAAATAATTTCGACTTATGATTTCACATCAAAATTTCCCTTTTCAAATTAAGGTCTAGTTTAAGCTATGTCCAATAAATATTATTAAAAATGTTCATCCTTTTGTTTCATAGTGAACCGATCTAAATTTTATATATTTTATCTTTTCATTGATATTAATGTAGTAATTGAAGGTTGTCTAAAGTTTTATTCGTACAAATTTAAGTAATATCTATTTTTCTTAATGTTTGAATGCAAATTTCAGTAATATTATTTTAACATATATTATATATATTTTATGTGCAAAAATAGCGACATACTTGCCCTTATAATGCAAAACTTAAGAACTTTCAAAAGTTATTTGTTGAATAGGATTCAACAACTTTAGGAAGTCATTTTTATCGAGATGTTTTTATGGCTTAAACCAATACTTTAAAATGAGTTCATAAATTTTTAGGTGTTCACTCTATTATTTTATTGTATATACAAACTAAAAGAGAAAAAGGAAAATAATACATATCAACGACTGTAAAAGTTATACTTGAAATCAATAAAACAAACAAATGAATTTTGACCTCTTATACACAAAGTGATTCAATTAAGATATTTGCAGTCCAATCAACAAAACTTATCTTAAAAAAATAAAAAAACTTATTTTAATAAAATTTAATTTTATATTGGAAGACAATGATGACTAAAAATATTGTATATTTTAAAATTTGAAAATAAATAATATTTTTGGAAGGTAACATGTGCTCAAGCTTGATCTTGGCCGTTGGATTAGCATCCAATGGCCAAGATAAAAACAGGGGTGGCCGCCGGCGCCGCCGTAGCAGCGACGGCGGAGGGGGCGAAGGTGCCCGGCCACGGTGACGACCGGGGGCGGCGACAGGGGACGAGGGTTTGTCCGGGGGTGGTGGCCGCGTGGTCGCGGGTAGCCACGCGGGGGCGCGAGCGCGGCGGGGGCCGAGGGGGCGCGGCAGGGGACGGGGACCCGGGGCGTGGCGCAGCGGGGTGGCCGGGCGGGGTGGCGGGCGGGGGCGGGGCAGGGTGGCGGGCGGGGGATGGCGACGGGGTGGGGGTGGTGTCGCCCGGCGGCGGGGAGGCGGGCCAGCAGGGGAAGAAGCGGGGTGCGCTAGATCCGCCGCCTCGTCACCGCTGGTGGTAGGGGGCTGGAGGGTGTTGCCGCCCTGGTCGGCCGGGGGCGGCGACGGGCCGGGCAAGGGGGTCGCATCGGTCGGGGTGGCGGCAATACGTCGGCCGGCAGCGGCACTTTTTTTTCATCCAGCCGTTGGATTAAATCCAACGGCTGGATGGCTCAATCACGAGGTGAAAAATTTTTAATTGATTTGTAGCAGAACAAAGGCCTACATCATAATTTCCAAAATGCCCCTGACCCGGATACATTTGGGTGGCCGTGCACCAGTTCCGAGAAAGCCGCAAGCTTGTCGACATCAAAACACCGGTGGGAGGTGCGGAGCAGGTGAGTATTCTTCCCCCTCTTCCAGATCTCAACGGTCGGAGTATATACCAATCCCATCTCTCCCATACATGGCGATCTCATATTCTGTCTTCTCCTTCCCGGTAGGAATCTGTGTTACCCAATCGGTGAAGGAGTGAGATGAATGGTGCTTTTTCTTTTTTTGGTTCATGATTGTTGTTTTTATTGCACTTTGTTATTTGCCAGGTTGCTGGTGTAGTGGTGGCATGGAGGGCATTATTGTGAGGAGAGTTATTCCTTCCGATAATAGTTGCCTCTTCAATGCTGTTGGGTAAGCATTTTAACCCCCCTGTCCCCCCGCTTTGTTTGGTGTATGTAGTTTCTCGATGTCGTCAACAATGGGTATTGTCTTGCGGCGTTGTTTTATGTTTGCAGATACGTTATGGACCATGACAAGCACAAATCATCAGAGTTGAGACAGGTGTGTTTGTTTAGTGCATATGCTTTGTGGGTGCTTGTGCTTTTGTCTGAGCTCGGCCAGGATGCAGGCAGAAAGATAATGTCTTTTTTCTTTGTGCAAGACAAACATTGGCGTAACTACTTTTACATAAGTTGACGAGTGAATGCCATGGAAATGATTCCGTGAACCTAGATCTGCTTTCACTGATGGGCAATGCTTGATATACTTGGTAGATCTCACGGACTTAGCAAGGGCTCTGATTTTGAGTGATAGGAAACAATTATTTATGGGTGAACTGAATTACCATTCGGGGCTCCACAAGAAATTGGGGTGTATTTGCTCATTGCTCAATAAATACAATTTACCAACACGGTAGGAAAAGAAGCACTGAGGATGTCATGGTTTGTGGCATGGACTGGTGGTAGAGAAACCGTGTTGCCTTTACCAGAATAAGTGTAGACGATAATGCTGATCAGTTGATATTTGATTTGAGGCTTTGATTTTTATTAAAAAACATTTTTTTTGGTTGTTTCAGTTCACAAGTGTGATAAATGCTTTTTTTTAATTTGCATTTCTTTTTTTGCCTTAAAGGTCACAGCTGCTACAGTTGCAAGTGATCCTGATAAGTTTACTGAAGCTTTTCTAGGTAAACCAAATGAAGACTATTGTTCTTGGATCCTTAATCCTGAGAAATGGGGAGGTGGGGCTCCTAACTTATTGTACTATTGAATTTGACAGTCAAGATGCATAGTGTAATCACAATAGATTCGTATTGGTATAAGCATGGTAATAATCTTAGTTCCAGTCTCTTTTAGGGTGCAATTGTACTTGTTAGCTAGAAAGATTTGAGCCCGTAGACCATATTATCTGAATGTTCATAATACTAAGAGTAAGAGCTACTTGTCACATTACCTAGTCGCAGGGACCAACTTTTAATTTCATTTCCTTTCACCTCTTACATCGAAAGCTTAGTCGCCCAGAGGATCATACCCATGATTATCAAGTGTATTAGAATGCTTATTCTTGAAGCAATGTGCATACACCTTTGTCTAGGTTTGCCATATCTTGAAATGCTTTTTCTTAGACCACATGTGTACAACTTTGTCAAGGTTTGCCATATCTATGAATCTCTACAAAATCTTTGGATTTTGCTGAGATCTCAGGGAGACAGTTTCTTCAAGCTTTATCATGATGCCCGTTTGAGGGAGATTTTAGAAAGACACTGCCAAGATTTTGCTGGAAGGGAATCCTTATATATATTCTCCTGTCATTTTTAGTAATAAATATTTCTCAACTTTTTAGTGATTAGTGAGCTTCTGAGCACACGAAATCATGGTAGAAAGAGTTTATGAGATTTGTGATTCGATTAGATCTATTTGGGTTTTTTTATGTAATTCCTGATTGCATTGTTCAGTTCTTATTTTTACTATTTATCTTCCACCTTATCCCAAAAGATGACTGGGGACATAGATTCTGATGCAGGAAGCATGTGTTCACTTGCAACCGTACTTACAAACTTGAGGTTGCAAGTAAATCCTGCTTTATTCAGTTGGAAATAGTTTATATAAATGCCCACATTGCATTGTTCTATTGCTTTTGTGTTTGTAGGTGCTATTGAGCTATCAATTTTGGCGGATCATTATGGACGGGAAATTGCTGCCTATGACATTCAGACAACTCGTTGTGATTTGTATGGCCAGGTTTGTTGAATAATTTACTGCAAGGTCAACGTATATAGGTCACTTCTCAAAACTTATGTTTGAGTATTTTGGCATTCTTGCAACCAGGGCAAAGGTTATTCGGACAGGGTGTTCTTGATCTATGATGGTCTGCATTATGACGTATTGGCTGTAAGTTTTTTGTTCTCATTTTTTATTTTCTTATATTTTATTGCAAAACATGAATTCATGCACAAGCGTGGAATTCCATCATGCCTCCGGTCATTCTTTCTGTCCCTTCTCTGGCTATGACCATAGGATGTTGTGAGAATTTCAAATATGATTTCTCTTAAGTGTCCTTTATACTACTGTAATCTGAAGTCTGAACATGAATCAGATGTCACCATCTGAAGGAGCACCTGAAGAATTTGACCAAACTATCTTTGCCGTTCAATCACATGGAACTATTGGGCGTGTTGAAAGACTTATACTGAATCTAGTGAAGGATGCACAAAGGTAGTTATATTTGCTTTTGGTTTCATACTCATATTTGGTCTTTTCTTGTTTATCTTGGTTCTATTGTTCATCTGTTGTAGAAGTGCAATGGAATGTTAATATTTAGACCGAATCACTGACTCTGGCGCATATAAACATCGAAAAATTCAACTATTTGGACTTGCAGTCTCTTTATACATTATTTTAATGGCATGAAAAATCGGCTGTATGTTGAAATCTTTGATATTTATTCTTGAGCAAAGAGCATGGACAAAAATTATCTTTGTCCTTAAATATTTGGGCAGTGGTAGTCGCTGATGACTTAAGGCCAAATTATGATTATCTAATATAGTTTTTTGTAGATTTTGTATAACAATTAATATACTGATTTAGTTCCCTGACCATATTGGTCTTGTAGAACAATTAATATACTGATATACTTGATGATTTTATATTGGTTTACGCTATGATAACATTATACTCGGATGGTGAAGATTTTTATTTTTCATGCTTGGTCTTCAATAAGTAGTTAGATAAATGTGATAGTTGTTTTAAAAATGGCCGCAGGACTACCTGTTGCAAAGCATTCTTCTTGTCTCCATGTTGCATAACTGAGCTACTAATAATAAAATTTTATTGATTTCTCTGAGTCTGGTGGTCGTTCTTTACTTGGTTTTATGGTGCTAGGAAGCGGAGCTACACTGACACTGCAAACTTCACGTTACGATGCGGTGTTTGCCAGATTGGGGTGGTAGGCCATAAGGTAAGATATTTTATTGTTCTCTTGTTTTAGGGTTATACCGTACGATTTCTAACTTCCTATTTCATAACTCCGAGTCATCTGCAGGAAGCCATGGAGCATGCACAGGCAACGGGCCATGTTAATTTTCAAGAATACAATTGAAAAGAAAAAAAACGAGAAAAATAAAGGTAGGGTTGTTCATTGTCCCTGGAACATGTAACTCGAAACAAAAACATTTGTCCAACAGTTAAAGCTAAGCTGAAATTGGTGTGCAGACCTTATTTTGTATTCTTTCTTTTGGCCGTTGCAGACAAGCACCGCTGGATCCCAAACATCTTGGAGTATGATAATAACATTTAGGAGCAATGTATCTTAGCTATTATGCTCACATATTAAGTTGATTTTTCTATGGTTTGTGTGCATGGGCGGCACCTAGTTGGGTGAGTTAGTATGTGACGTCGAGGTTAGCATATGTGCCAATGGTTTCTACTTTCTACCATACACAAGGTTCCTGGGTAGTTTTCAGTTACAGTTAAATCTGTTATTACTGTGGTTTGGGTTGGGAACAATCGTACAATTGTTTCCTTCTTTTGCAATTTGAATTTGGGCGAAATTAGCATATTCTGCTGTCTTTCGTAATGCAGGTGCAGTTTTCTGTCTTTCTTTAATTCTGCCCACAAATACTATTTAGAGAGAAGAAAGATATCACCATTAACAATATAGCGCACACACCAAGGGAAAGGTCGTTCATGCCAGATACAAATTTTTTCCCAAATCAGATTTTTTTGTAAGGTGAAAGAATCTTGAGTTCTTCAACACGATTTATTTGCGATAAGCAAAAACACTTGGTTGGATGTTCCAGTTGTGAATCCTTAATGAACAGATTTACAACTTGGAAGCAGACTTAAGCAGGCTTTGAGATGCTCTTAAACCATTATACAGAGTTCTTAGGGTACCTCTTGTGGCTTTGATGCTCTTAAACCACATAATAGAATCCAAATCTGGATGTGAATCCAGCTCCCCGTTTCCAATTGTTCAAGACAGACCATTCAAAATACCCTTTCACGTCACAACCATCTTCCCTGCAATAGCCATTACAGCTGTTTGAGTGACTAAAGCCTGCTCTGATTCAATTAAAAAAAATGTTCAATCTTGAAATTACTTGATAGAAGCCACCAAGTTTGTTAGTCTTTGTGATACTTAATCCTCTTCTCATCCTTGAGAGCATCCTCTCTGGAGATGAGTATGCTGTCGGGATCATCCATTCCTGGCAATACAGGAACAAAAATAAACCATGGTTCCACTGGTTGAAAAAAATAGAGCTTGTTTCAACAATATTGGAACTGGTTAAGTGCACTAGTTACCATTTTCTGTGATGACGACTGGAGGGTTTCCATATATTACTTTGATGTAATTCATCAAGCTTCTCATTCCCTGAGGAACAATGTACAACCGGATAGAAGCTGCCTGCACTTCAAAACCAAACTCATTTCAACAAAGCTTTTCACGAGATATTAAGATACGGATAAAAGTGAGCTCCTTACTGCCAGTACCCTCTCTGCAATGGGCTTGCCATCTTTGAAAGCTGCATTATATATATATATATATATATATATATATATATATATATATATATATATATATATATATAATCCGGATAAAGGGTTTCGAGCTGTACGTCTGCAACAACACGACACAAATCCCGTTCACAATGATTTCCTTATACTTACTTACCACTAATAGCAATAATTAAATCTTAACAATAGTGGGTGCCATATAATTACAAGTGGAACAGAGTAAGGCAGAAGTCCATTGATGGGGACTTCTTGTAGTTTTCGTTCCCATTATTATTGATGTAATGTATATAATAAATAAACGCTTCTAATGCTTGGTGTGAAAGAACAAATTGATAAGTTTTAAATTCGTAGATTTAAAGGTTTAAGTTTGTGTATCTTGATATTGGACGGATTAGTATCAAAGCTGACTCGAACCGGCTCAATCTAACTCAATGCCTATAGCTACTAATAATGATTTTATGAACATTACCATATTAGCAATAGCATTTAGGATTTGATTAGGGATGATAGTAATCACAAATTTATTAGTGGTTAGGACTTGGGTTGCGTGATGTGAGATTTGGCAGCGGGCACACCTAAGAGGGGCATAATGTTGATTAGGGATGATAGTAATCACAAATTTGTAATAGATTTGATATGATAGTAATCACAAATTTTCCAGAAGGATTCTTGATAATCTTAAAAAGACAAACTAGCTTTTGACCCGAGAAGTACTGAAGATGCAAGCCCAGGCAAGATTTTCGTTTCTCTGTCTTTGGCCTTTCTCTCCAAACGTGGGACAAATGATTATTTTTCAGCATAATCATGTGTAGACCATTATTCCCAGGTAAAAAATCTCAAGAACCAGTATGAAAATCAAGATGAGGAGCTTCGGAAGCTAAGAGATAAAGCTCAAGGAACTGCTTCGGTGCCTGTTGAAGATTTGTCTACAAGTACTACTGCAAAGGAACTTGTTATATCTCTTGCAACCCAGATACTGATCTTTTATTGTCTTACATTGGTGTTCCTTGTTTCTACGGCGTCACTGGCATCATTGGTCTGACTTTTATCTGCAGTTTCTTATTCATGTCGTTTCTATAACTTTTTCACTTGTATTCTTCGGAGTTCTAAATCATCATATTTAAGACAGAAATGCATAATCAGCTCACTCTCAGCATACAGTGCACCAGTTGAATTGCTTTTCTACTACTTATCTTTTCTCTTTCAGTTGAAGTATGTTGCGGAGAAATCTCTTGAAGAATATGATGCAGGCGCATTAGCATTATTACATGCTCAAGTTGAGAACTTTATAGTACAAACTGGTGCATATTGTGAAAGGTGGAATATAATGGTGATGTCTTGGGGACTAGTTTATCTCAGTGTACTTAACGAGGGTTGTAAGACAGCAATTTCTCATAATAATGATTCTATGGCGGTGGCTGAAGAAAGTTTGACCCAACATGGAAAGATGGATGGAGGTGGTGAACCTGCCAGACAATATGTGATGCAAGCTGCCTTTGAGGGTGATAAACTTATGGGAACAACTACGAAGGATGAAATAATATATCATGCTACCGAAATCGAGTCAAGATCACCTAAAATGTCGACAATGAGGGTGCACCAAAGAAAGATGAAATACTTGAGCAATTTGTACCTGGTGTATATGTCACACTAGTTCAACTGCCCAATGGGACAAAAATATTTAAGCGTGTCAGATTCAGGTATATTTTGTTGGATTTTATATTCGCTTTTTTTTGCTTTAATGTCTTTCCTAAAAGCAGAAAATAAAGGCAAATTAATGCTTTTTAAAAGGATATTATGATGTTCACCAAATTATTGGCAGTCCAATAGAACGTATATTGTCTTATTCTGTTTAACGTATGCATTCTTTGATGTGCTAATGTTACATGATTGTACAGCAAGAGGAGATTCGCGGAGCAGCAGGCAGAAGAATGGTGGAGGGAAAACAAAGAAAGGGTGTATGTGAGATACAATCATGTGGACGTGGATGGCAGTCAAACGGGGGAATGCAGTAAACGATGTAAATTCAGACATTACTGAGGTGGGTAACCAAGAGTTTCCAGTCTGACCAAGGAAGATAAAACTCTTATCATATGAAAATTAGCCTCTTTGACCATGTTAGATTGGAGGGTCATAAAAGGTTTTTACTGCTGCTACAACTGAGTTGCATTCACAGAAAAATGGTTGCTAGCCGTGAATCAAGTACTTCTTCAACTTAACTAGGTGGAGGGGCGTGAGGATGGAATTCAGCAGACTTTTATGAATTTATTCTTGGTCAATTGTGAATCCAACATTTGCAAGAGATGCCAGAGAGTGATAGTTGTGGACCATCTAGTGAATACGGTAGAGTAAAAACCTTTTTGGGTACACCAGGGAAACCAGGCTCCTTAAACTGTAGGCATAGTGATAATTTCCTGAGACTAGTGATTGCTCTCGATCATCAAGTGACATGCGATCTAAAATATATTCTTTTATTCTTTCAGTTTTTGAAATTTTAATCAGCATTTTAATTATTATATTTGATGATGTTTCTGTACAGAAGATATCTTTAGTGAAGACCTTGTTTTGAGCACTGCTCTTATTCTTGGCATGCCATTCATTCAGAAAATGGGGGTTTGAGTACAAGTATTAATAAACCCCTTATTTACTATAACACCTAATCACGTTATTTACTGTAAGAGCTAATCACCCTAAAGATGTGCACAGTTGATAGCATCTATTAATTGGTATGTTTTTAAATTTGCCCATGAAGTTATTTAATGAATGCTGAAATATTATATGCTGAAGGGGTTTGGTACAATATCAGTATGATTAGACAAATTACCGCTCATTGATAAAGACCATGTTTTGCAATTTTATAGATGTTTTCCTGTTGCCTAATGGATGCACTATTCCCCTTGTCTAATGCATTCTCCTATTCTGGTAAGATGTTATAGATTTGTATATGTGTACGCTCGTTTTATTCATCTTCGTCCCCATTGAGTTTGTATCCATCTTGGTGCCAATTTTAAAGCTCTCAGGAATCTTGAAGTATATTTTTCTCTATACAATATTAGAGCAGTATTTTTTATCATCAGCTTTTTGTAATAAAAAATTATGAAGTTCTAATATTCCCAGATAATCAAAATAATAAAAAATATATGCTATTGCGAGTTAATCGACCAGTATAGTATCTAAGTGTCTGACTATAGCCTATTCCTTAGAGTTTGATTATAAATGAAAAATGCCTATTTTAATTTATTATTTATATGGCTCCGTTTGATTTATGCCAAAGAAATAAAAATTTACATGCGGCAATTCACATCAAAAGCATTAAATTTTCGTTAAAAAATTACCTATTTTTATAGCATTTTATGACAAGATAAAAGTAAGACTTTGCAGCACATGATTTCCCTAGAAATTTTATTTATCCTTGCTAATTTCTTATAAAAAATACAAGTGAAAGGAGGAAGTTTTGTTATGAAGAGAGATTTTATAATATTTACATTATAATTCACTTTTTTATAAATTATAACTAATAAAATTGTACTTATTTTACATCTAATAGCAACCAGAAAATTTGAAATAATGAGACAGTGACCATGATTTATTATTTATTAATTTGTATGAATACTATATTTCAACTTTTACGAGTATAAAAATGCTGGTTTGGTTCAGGAAATAATGCCTGAACCAAAGCATGGGCTATTGGGGTGCCTAACCCCACGCTCCGTCGCTAATCTCTGCCACGCGTCCCCGTCTAACCCTGGTTAATCCTCGTTGACGACCGACCATCGAATCACCGGCGGCGGAAGGTCGGAATACGGGGGGAGCGAGACGAGAGTCTCAATCGTTCTGTCCATTTCGGGTTTTCTTCATATTCGCAAACCTCGCCAAGAAAGTCACACTACCCGTACAAAGATAAAAGATAAAAGTTTCAAAGATCCTGCGGGTGGGTGAACCATGGACCTGAGGCAGGGACTAATAATGGGGGATTTTTTTTTTTTTGAGATAAAACGATAGTCAATTTTGGTAATCATGATTTGTGTTCTAATGTTTTTGTGTGTGTGAATTGCTTACTTAAAAACTCTTTGGAGGTGCGACATAAGAGAATAATTATCATAGTTTTCTACATATGTACATTTTTTTGTTGGTCGCGTTTGGTTTAGGTATGCGTGCCATCATATGTGGAGTAATTGGGGTTATGACTGATGCTCGCGTATGGAACTCTTTGAATCTTGTTGTTTTGTTTTGATGATGATCGTCATATTTGGCGGCATTTAGTGCACACGCTGCATAAAGCTCACAATTTGTAAAGGATGAAAAAAAATGTTGGGATCGCCTTTTCTTCGTTTACTCATAGGATGAGAGGCTTACGCGAGTGAACCACCAATTACGCTTTTGTTATGCCTGTTGGTCATATGATAGTGAGCCCCTAAGAAGAGGTGTGTAACTCGTGCAAAGAAGTCCGCTGTAGTTGATTCTAATTTATTTCAGGTTTGATCATCTTAAAACTTTAATTTTTTGTTCTGAGGAATTCTGATGATTGGCTGATTTGTCGTTTCAAGCCTTCTCTTATCATAATTTCCCTCACATTACGTGTCCTACAACCATAGGATAAAATAGGAATCAATGAATTAGATGTACATGTTGTTTTCACCGTCTATGGATGGGATTTACATTTATACCTCATTTGACTTACGAGTGCTTACTGGGTCGCTGTTGTCTATGTGTTGCCATGTTTTGCTTGATGACTTATTTTGCTTGTTTTTTGGTTGTTCCAGATTAAAACATGTCGCAGTGATCCCCCAGCTGCAGAAGTTTGGAAGATCATCTGTCCTCTTCTCGATGGCAAAGATCTTTCTTCTTGCATGTGTGTATGCAAATAATGGAAGGATATTGCCACTGATGATTATTTATGGAAATGTCTATGTGCCAAAAAGTGGCCATCAATGTGCAGGAGCCACTCTTCTCCCATGGTCACCTTCCATAAGTCATACAGAACCTTTTCTAAACATCATCACCCAAGGGCGATGCTTCCCCCACGGCTATCTTCTGATGATTTAGAGTTCTACATTGACCTTTGAATCAATGAAACACCACTCTTCTCCCAAGTAATTTCAGGCCCGTCGTTACAGATGGGAATCAAGAGCCTTCCAACCGGTGTGAGTGATGTACTTCGGGTACTTCGGTACCATCTGGATGGAACTATTTATAAGCTGATGTTTCGTGTTCATCCTAGAACAGTTATCCCTGTTTGTCAAAATGCACACGTTTCTCTGTTTGTGAGCAGGAAAGACACCGATAAGATAGCTTGCATTGTGAACAGGGGCATGTTCGATCATGTAGATGCCACTTATTATCGTACTCTTGCCTTTGATTACCTCAACTTTTCACCAGTTCATCCGATTGTGCCGGATGTTCGGGCATGGGTTTCCTTGCTGTTTATGGAAGGTGGAAATGAAAGTATCATGGACATTTTCGCTATTGTGGTGGATTTCTGTCATGCCGCAACTTCTGAGGAGGAGGCTCTCTGGCTTTTGGAAATGCTTGACTGGAAGTAGATGATTTATCTTGGGAAAAAATGTGTTTTCTCTTCTCCAGTTAATCATTTTTTTGCTTGAATGTCAAATCTGGGAAACAATGTATAGATGCATTATTGGAAGAAAAGAGCTTTAATAATGTGTTGTACATAAATTTCATAAAGCTATGTTCATATCTCCATTGCTTATTGACACTCAAATTTCCTGGTTGAAGATTAACTTACAAAAGTGGGAAAGCCTATTTTGAATCAGAAATCCAATGTGGGAGAATCTGAATGGCATCATCTCAATTTTTATAAAAATGTAGCCAGGAACACGTGGTGCGTGAGACTGTTTTGAAGAAACAAAAGTTGAAGAGTCCTTTCAGTGGGCTTTCAATTACAAGTGAAAACACCGAGTCTGTGACCAGAATTTGAGGCTCCCATTCAAGTCATGTTTCCTCTTCACAAGACATAACAAGAGGGGGAGGGAACATACGGGAGAAATATTCATTGTCATGGAAAGAGACTTTTTAAAGGAATGATTTAAAATTTTATTATTTATAATTAATTATAGAGAATCATAATTTAGGATCCATTATTTATATAAAATTTTTTTTGGAGAGGAGACTCTAGGCTTATATAAATTTTAATGGTCTCATTTCATTAATGTCAAAAAGATTAAGGTTTTTAAATATACTTCAAATTAAATAGGGTAAATCCTTTCAAAATAAAATATATAATTACTTATTAAAAATATTAGGCATAGAAGTCGCATAAATATAACTTATATTAAAGATAATTTTTGATTATATATATAAAATCATAATTTGACGAGGAGAAAATAAATTCTAATTTAGATATGAGCGTCTATTAATAAAAAGATATATTATAATAATATTATATATTATTATTTTTATTATATTTAATCGGTTGAATCTATTAATTTTATTAATAATAATTAATCGGATATTCTAATATCGGTTTATTAATATATACATAAAACAAGGAGACGGGGAAAAATAAGGGAAGGGGATATACGGATGGATTGATAGATATGTATATATATAAAGGCAGTGCAGGGAATGTGGAGAGCATGGAGGACAGGGGGCAGTCAGACGCCTACACTTGAAGGTGTGGGCTGTAGCCTTGGCAGTGCAGCTGATGCATGTGCAGGCATGTGAGGATTCCCACTCTGCCGCCCTCCCGTCTCTGCAACCCCTCCTCCCTATCTTTACTTTTCTGTCCCTATCTTTAATCGTCGTAACACAGAGATAAGTAGATGGTTTGGCTTTACCTTATCGTTTTAATGGTTTGATGGTCATACCTAGTAATTCATTGGATTTATGGCCTTTTGCACCTGACATTTTAACGTATCTCAATCGAATATCTCTGGTAATTAACCGAACATCATTGGATGAAATCATTATTTAATTAAATTTTTAAAATTTGTTTGTAAATTTAATCACATTAAAACATAACAATATTCACATACATATATCATATATGCTCTATTATTGATAATTTTAAATATTTTTCATCGATAAAAATTTATTTGTTATAATCTTATTGGATCATGTACCTAGGGGTGCTAACTGAGTGAGTGAGTCGAGCTCAATATGTGTTCGAACTCGGCTGAGCCGAATATATTTAAACTGTTTAATTTTTGTGAGCTTGTTCGCCAGCTCGTACGTTAGCTCAGAAACCAACTCGATCAAAAGTCAAAAGTACCTTACTTAAAAAAAAGTCCATGTAGTTTGAACCACAACCTTGAAGTCATCAAGGTGAATACTTATCATCTCAATTATCTTGCTTCTTATTATTATATTTCATTATATATATATATATATATAATATAATATAAAGACTATATTATTATATTATTTTATCGAGTCGAGTTCAAGTCTAGCATTTAAATGTCGAGTTTCGAGTCGAGTCTAGCCAAGCCGAACGCTAAATGCTCACGAGCTGACTCGCTCAATTAACAACCCTACATATACCCTTTTTAATTACAAGACTTTAAAATAAATTTATACTTTTTTTAACAGGTGTAAGTATAAATTATGCTTTGTGGGTTAAAGGATACAAATAATGTAATGCAATTTAACTTTACTTAATTAACTTTGTGCAGGTCACCCATAGTTTTTTTTCTTTTTTAATATCATTTTTTTTAAAAAAACTTCTTAAACGCAAAATGCAAATCTCATATCTCTATAATAAAAAATATAAATAAATACATTAAAAAAATAAAACCATAATGGCAAACATGAAAATTCTAACACTTCGGGGTGCCATTTCCAACACCTTTCCTTACATATCCTGCAAAATCCCGCCCAAAAATAATCCCATACCAGCCTACTGATCACATCTCACCTTCTCCTCCTCGCCGCCATGAAATCATCCATCAAAAGCTCCAGAAGAACAAACCTCAAGGCCCCCAAACGGTGCTTGAGGAGCAAAATTAGCATCTCCAAGAGACTCACACCATGCAGCAAGAAGAGGAACTCCCACGGCGGCGGGAAGAGAGGATCGCTGGCTGCAAAGCTGGTGGCTCTGAGGACGCTCATGTCGGCCGATACGGCGACGAAGGACGACCAGCTGTTCGAGGATACTGCGCAGCATATCATCTTGCTCAAGACCCGGGTGATGGTTTTGCAGAAGTTGGTGGAGTTTTACAGCAAGGGAGAGGAGAAGTTGATGTGAGCAATGCAACCTTCCTTCTTCCTATCAAAACGTTGCATATTTGATTCGCAGCTTAAGTAAATCATGATGTTGTTAAAAGGGTATGAAGTTTGGGGAATTTGTATTTCTCTATCCCTCCTTCAAATCTGATTACAGTCACTTCTAGAGAGAGAGAGATTAATGTGCAAATTATATATACGTTGCTTAAGATGTTGCATTATACATATACACTACGTTTGTTGTGTGTTGTTTTTTTAACGCTGTTTCGCTGCCACTGATCGAATGTTGTGAAGTTTAAAGTATTGATGGCAAAAAGAGTGTGAGTGAAGGTGTTCTGAAAAATGTAGTCTTTTGTGATTTAAGCTTTATATGTTTTAGAATCGAGTGGAATAGCAGGCTAAGGAAATATACCGACATCAAACTCTTTTTACTCAAATTGTCTGAGTTAATTTCGGATAAGGTGGAAGAAGGTTTAGCTACCATACATATGAAGGGAAGTGATGCAGTGCACTCTTGATCTAATAATCATTGATTGAAAGGTCACATTGCTTATTTGCATATCATCCAACGCAGCTATCAAGTACAGCCACTCATTCGCTTTGGGGCAAAGGAGAAGCACGAAGGAACGCCCTGAACAGCTCAAGAGCTTGAGAGGGAGAAGTGTATGGGACTTCATGGGCTGCACCTCTGACTGTGGCATATGTTAGAAATGTCTCATTTCTTCCCGTCTTCAACCTCCCAAATGATTGAGCCCATCCAGCAACCTGCACTACCATGTATTGTTAATCACTAATATCTATCACATATAAGACGCCGACAACTATGAAACGACAAAACAGGGAGTTTGAGTTCATCACATTGGTGATTATTTTTAGTTTAGACGAATTATATGTACCTGATGGTCATCATACCAGGGACCATAGTTTGTAAGTGGGGCAAGCTTCAGATCTTTAGCTAACAAGTTGGCAATGGTCCTCGTTTGGGTCAGAGGAATCTTTGCATCTTGATCCCCACTGCATGTGAAACAGAAAGTTCAGAAAACTCTTCAAACTGAGATTTCAATCTTCTCCGTGGGCAACAGGACAACCATACATTTTTTCTAGAAAACATAGTAATAAAATCAATGATAAATTAGCAAACCTGAAAAGCAGGGTGGGAAGGCCTTGAGCAATCAGGTCGGCAAGAACAGGCATAATGTCAATGCCAAGGTTGTCTTTCTGGTAATGTAGCTGGTGCCTGGCCATTTTCACTTGATTTAGCTCCTCAATATGAAATATATTCTTTATGAGACCAAAGTGCATAGCTCAATTTATTATGTTGGCGTCTAACCATTTCTTGTTTGAGGCCTGTCTTGAGGGTTTGTAACGAGAACATTTGTAAAAAGGGAAGTGACCAAACTTTGTCCAACTGTTTAGCCTAGTTAGCCTAGAACAAAATATATGCTTCTACGTAGATTTGAGGAGGAGAGAGAGAGAGAGAGAGAGAGAGAGAGAGGAAGGGAGATAACCCTTGACAGAATCCCCAAGGGAAAGGAAGATGGGTTGTGTTGGCATGGAGTGCCTTCTGCACATCTGGTCTGTTAAGGTAAGTGAAAACTCGGTCTCCAAGGCATGGATCTGATCCATATATTCTTCTAACAATCTGATGGAATTAATCAAATGTAAATCCATATTATGATTTACCCAACACTAGCTGCATGCATTTGTTAATGAAGAAACTGGCTAAGAAATATTATATGATCTGTAGAACAAATTAAGCAATGCCTTTTCATGTATCTTCTGGTGCAACCCTTTTGAAAATGTTTGCTGTGCTTGTGCTCCGACGGAAGATAAGCATACGGGAAGGATCAAGTCATTAATGTCGGTGTATAAGCCAACCTCATCATAAACCCTGTTAAACACACTGTCACATTCTTCGGAGATTTTACCATGTATGTAGTACTCCTTAAGGAGTCTGCTGTCATCACAAATGGTTCTCTCCAAGACCAAAGTCTCATCAGAGATGGCACCATGGGACCAAAGATACTCCCCTGCCTTCACGCTTATGTCTAAATCCAATAGTGGGTTTCCTATCTGCACCATCATATTTGATAACCAAGCTCAGTTTATGCATTTCTTCAGCTTAATTGTATGCATCTCTTTCGCTTAGACTTACTGCAATGGCCTTGAGATTGATTGGTGAGGTATTGGCCTTTTTGTTGTACTGCAAGATAAGAGCTGCAAGCTGGGGTACGTAATGCCCTGCACTTTGCTTGATAAGGTTCTTGTTAGAGAGCATTCGTTGATTTCCTTAGTGCTATGTGTTTACAATCTTATTAATTTTTTCTTAATGATGTACCTGCATAGCTCTCTCCTGCCAAGTGCAGCTCCGAACCTTTGTACATGGGGAATTCCTCCAACCAATTCAAAAGAAATATCAAATTATCCGCAGCTGGTTTTGGGGATGAAGAATTGAAGCAAGTTTATTACATCACCATTGATCTTTAAACAGGCATGAAACAACAAGAAAGTAGCTATCAGATTACCTGTTCTTGTGTCGTTCCAGTTGTGGTAGCTTGTATTCGTGTAAGAGAATCCCACTCCAATTGGTGACTCAACATATAGCATGTTGGATTCTGTTTTTGGGCAATTCATGATTTGATTTCATTGTGGACTTATATCATGCTAAGGGGTGTAGATAAGAGAAGATGATTCCCACATACCCAAGTTCCATGAATATTTGTTTTGGCTCAAAGTTCCATCATTGTTAGGCTGATAAGGGCCATGCTCTAGGAATGCACCAAAACCAAGAGAAG
Source organism: Piper betle (assembly GCA_033002965.1). Lineage (NCBI taxonomy): Eukaryota > Viridiplantae > Streptophyta > Magnoliopsida > Piperales > Piperaceae > Piper > Piper betle. The sequence goes on from JAURVB010000266.1 coordinate 154,908, forward strand.
AACAGCCTGGTCCTGAAAACATACTCTTATGTGAGCATAACGCTTGCATCAACCAAATCACCTTCTAAAATATTGATGCATTTGTACATAGAAAGCCAACTTAACATTATGCGTGAACGTGTTGAAGGAAGTACAGATACCTCCATTGAACCAGAGTGTCAGTGGACGAGAAAGGGGATCGTCGACGTCTGCTTCGACGAAGTAGTAGAACAATGCCCGGCCGTGGTGCGTGTCCGTGACAATGTAACCAGAATATTGCTTGAATGAAGTGTTGGCTGGTTGGCCAGGGAGTGATGTTATAAGTTCTGCATTGGTTTCAGAAATTGTTACAAAGAAGAAGAAGAAGAAGAAGAGAGACAAGTTCATGCCCATTGCTTGAACTTTGGTTTGATTGAAAGAGAACTGAAATCTGATGTGTTGTTAATATAATGTGAAGTGATCAGAAGTAAAACGGATATGCTGATTAGTGCGAGCATACCAAAGTTACGGAGAAGGCATTTTGTATTTGTTTTGACGTAAACATCAAACAGCCGGCCTCATAGAGATCTCCAATATCACTAAAATATATAAGTCCATTAGGACAGTACAAATGTATTATATCCGACAAGATCTGAGACTTAACTTTGTTAAACAAATAGATGGATCCAAATCAGTCGTGCCAAAAGAAGTTCCTCTAGCTATCGGGACAACTGCTGAAAAATGTTTGGGTAAAAAATGGATTTCAAATTAAGTAGAACAGGGTGATAAGTGGTAGATTCAAGTTGTAAATATGCTATCACTGTTATTATCTATAGAGCTCATCAAGCATCAAATTTTCATCTTTATATATGATAGTGAGGCACGGTTATACTAGAGTAGTAGCTTTATCTTCCTTTTGCTTGACTAAAATATGACGACAGAGATCATTTTACTGATTTCTGACGTCTCATTATTCACACTTGGTTTACGATTCGTAGCTGATAATATTTGCTTGGAGCTAAAAATAATATAATTAAAATGATATATTCATTTGAAATAATACAATTCTTTGCAGATATAGATTGCTTTGCTCCCTGCTCATTATCATGTTATATCTCCTTGATTGAACTACACATTGAATTTTATTCATCTCATTGCCTCCGCAAACTGATTGAAACTCTCCCAAGAAGCGCCGGTGCCTTCCCTATGAACCCTCAAAGCATTCTCTTTCAGCTCCACTACCCTTGCTTTAATTTCTTCGTCACCCATCACATATTCCACTTTGCTCTTAATCTCCTCCTTTGTGATGATCCCATTTTCACCAGCCTCCAACCCAACACCAGCCTTCCACACCTCACACACATAACTCTGGTTCAGGAACTGATCACAAAAGTATGGCCAGCACAAAAAGGGCACACCGTTGTAAAGTCCCTCGGTGACAGAGTTCCAACCACAGTGAGAGACAAAGCAGCCGATTGAAGGGTGAGCCAATACCCTTTGTTGGGGAGCCCATCTCACCATCTTCCCTTGATTGGCCAACACTCTTGCCTCATAATCTCGTGGGTAAGAAGCAACTGACCCATCCATGAGGTCAGGCCGAACCACCCACAAGAAGGGCCTTCCTGTGAGCTCCAGCCCAAGAGCCAACTCATGGAGCTGGCCCTCGTTCATGACTGTCAAACTGCCAAAGGCAACATAGACCACGGAGCCAAGTTTTTGCCGGTCGAGCCAGTCGAGGCAGGTCGAATCGTCAGGCCAGAAATGGCCGACCGGCTGGCCGAGCCGGTGTGTGGAGATGAGAGGTCCAATGGCCATGGAATTTGGTATGAGTTTGAGGGCTGGGGCTTCAATTGCATGGAAGGAGTTGCATAGGACCTTGTGGGCTAGTTTCGAAGTAGCAAGCCTGTTCTTGACAACAAAGTCGAATAAGAGCTTGCCACAGTCGGCATCTCCAATGCAGTTCCATGAGATGTGATCCGTGTTGATTTCCGGCATCTCTGGTGATAACCGGATCATTTGCTGTTTGGTAGGAACTCCTGCCAACAATTTCAAACCATGAAGCTTATTATGAACCTTATATGATATGATATTGTGCAACCTTCAAATATATCTCATGATAAACAAACTGAATACTATTGAACTAATTTTGCTAGGTATATTATTGCCTTTCTTTTTTAAATTCTATATGTTTGAACTAATTAATTCTTAATGAAGAATCTGCACTTAATTATAAAGACTTCGATACCAAATTTTTAGTAGCTATTTAATTAAAGATCTCTTGTTTTCACCTAAATAGCTTAAGTCCTCGTTAAGATCCATGATCATTTTTTTGTTCAACGCTATTTGTGAACCTAGATGGTCTTATTTATAATAAAAAAACTTATAGGACAAAACAAGCGAGAGCTTCACAAAATATAAATTGCAAATAGTGTTTTTTATTATAAGATTTGTTCTATCCATACAGCCCATCAACTTGTTTGTAGTCTTCTTCCGAAGTAAAGGTTAAAGGCTAGGGTCAAGTCAGTTTTTGTTGGCTCTCAACTCCTTCCTCTCGACAAGTCACTAGTCTCTACTTCATTGGCAACTTAACCAATAAATAGTGTTGATCTCTTTGATAAGAGGGACGGCAGAAGCTAGCGGACAAGGATTAGATCGATCTTGATCGCGTGCAGTACCTCCGTTTCAAACTTGAAGACCAGAAGTTATATATCAATCAATGTGTCACTTAGTCTTTATCTTAATCATAACGTTTTTGTTGACTTGGGGAAAAAATACATCTGTGCACGCAAAGCAATTTAAGAATATAAAAACTAAATGGCATCTTAATATTCTATTTATATTTACAGCATTAACTCCCAACCATTCCGTAATTGGTTACTTTTAATTTATTCTCCGGCCATATAAAATATAGAACGGAAAAATAGACAAAAAAATCACTTTTAAATAATTTATTTATGTCGGATAATTGAACACCTCACGCCTTGTACCTACGCTTATACACAGTTTTTCTATTAAAAAGGGTAAAGGCACACCAAAAAAATCCCCTACAAAAAATCTATGACCTATCAATCACACACGGCAACTCATATATACCTGCTCCAAACCTCCCTTCATATTTTCTACTTCTTATAATTACATAAAATTTATACATCAAGTATTACCTTTCATCGTGGCGTGCACCAATAGATAACATTTAATTTAACGAGGACAAGCATGGTTCGGTCATGGACAGCTGGTTAGACCTAAAACAATCATTGAATTTCTGGCCAACCTGTTCGGACCGCACACCTTGGATACGTCAACTAAGCTAAGCATATCTGTCTCCTCCCTATCCAAAAGGTATATGGATGGACACTAAATTGAAATCTATGTAAGTATAAATAACGACGGATACCCTCCTCCATCACCAACCAACAAGCATATTTACGACAAATAATGCATATCTATAGCGGTCTATATACATTTTATACAAAAGGATTATATTGCAAATTAACTATTCATAAATAAATAAATGAATTACCATTCTCATCAAGAATACCCTCCATGATCAGCTCAGGAATGTGAACGAACAAAGCCAGCAATCCGGCCGCCGCCGGCCAGAAAGCTGCACATCGAATGCCCATCTTATGGGCGACGATGATCGCAGAAGCGATGTTCTCGTCCGCAATCACACAACTGATCTTATCTCCATCGGACTCGTTAACACTCTTAATCAACTCCTCCAAACTACTAGGTATGGAGCCATAGATGGCTTGACACATCTTTGCCAAATCATTCCGGTCATCCTCAGGCAACAACCCGTCCGGAATCGACACCAATCGGAGCTCCTTTCCGGCGCCACCTTCTTCCCCGAGTGCAGCTGCTACACGGGAGTGGTTGTAATCTGTGTTGACGAAGGTGACCTTGAAGCCATGGCCGATGAGACGGTGGGAGAGGTTCATTAGGGGTATGACATGGCCTTGATAAGGGAAAGGTACTACCAGAGCATGGGGCTTCCCCATGTTGACTGGATCTCACCCTCTCCCACGACATGTTATATATACACTGAACTTAGTTTTTACATTCATAATTTTTTAGTTATTACCTTCCTCGAGCACGCATCGAACCTGCCCCATAAAGAAACTTATTTCAGTAAAATCAAAAAAGTAAACAGTATTTATGTATATGCTAATCCCACATATGTTATAAGACCCGTTCCGTGCGCGTGTTGCGTCATGTATATATTGCTAGTAGTATCTAATAGAGTGTCTCGATTGCCAGCACGGGCATGAAAAATTTCCTCCCTATAAGAACTAAGAACAGTCTGGATTAAATATTTCCTTTTAAAAATAAATGCTTACCACCCGTTAGCTGGTGGCACGCTGGCTTCCTGGTCTGGCCAAGGTTGCCCGGATCGGACGTCGGGAGGGGTGTTGAGCCTCCTTTTGTTTTTTTTTAATTTTTAATACACGGCCTGATTATAAGGACGGACAGATCTATTTATTTAAAAAAAATATTAAATTTGGCCACCAAACTCCGGCAAAATCGGGCCGGGGCAATCATATTATGGGCTTTTTTTCCCCAATTTCCTCTTGTAGATTTCTTTTTAAAATTTTTCCTACCCCGTGTTATATCTATATCTGATTTGAATCTGAAAATCTGAACCCTTTCTGAGTATTTTTTCCGATTAAGTCCCTTTCTTAGTATTGATTTCAGGTATTTAGTTTCTGATCTAATTTTCTGTAAGTCATTGGAATGGTAGTTCATGTTCGTCCTTGAGGAAAATAGTTTTAATGTCATTTCTTGGTAGCTTGACGAATTGAGATTTTATGTTCAATTGTTTCTCTGTGTGGGGGCATCTATTCTATTGTGCCAACCTTTAGGTTTGTATTCTTTTTTTATAAAAATCTGTCTTTTGTGCGTTAGTTTCTTCTTAAAGAGAGAGATTGTTATTGTTTTGAGGTAGACGTTCTGCTTTGTCCACTCGTGCCTTGTGGTAAAAACATCATTATCTTTATTAATCATGTTCATCTTCGATACGTTTTTTATTATTCTATTAAAAGTTTCTGCCCGACTTAGCAATCATAAAGAAAAAAAGTTTACCACTAAATGACTGCCTCAACAAAGTTGGCAAAATTTTTCCATGAATTCCCACCATCTCTAAGATTCTTTTCAGCCATCTGTTTCATCTCCAATACCCTTTCTTTGATCCCACCATCAGCAAACAGAGAATCAATCTTCCCTCTAATTTCCTCCTCTGTGAAAACTCCGCCTTCATCTGCATCAAATTTCAAACCAATTTTCCAAATATCACATATGTACTTTTCATTGAGGAACTGGTCAGCATAGTATGGCCAGCATAAGAAGGGAACCCCATTGCTCAAGCCTTCAGTGGTTGAATTCCAACCACAGTGGGAGATAAAACAACCAACAGATGGATGGGCTAGCACCTTTTGTTGTGGTGCCCAATTCACCATCTTACCTTTTTCATCCACTCTTTCTTCAAATCCAATTGGGTATGCAGCATCTGACCCATCCATCTGATCTGCCCTAACAACCCACAAAAATGGCCTGCCTGACAGTTCAAGCCCATGGGCTAGCTCGTTGAACTGCTCTCGGTTCAAGGTGGCCGAGCTCCCAAATGCAACATAGATCACAGAACCAGGCAATTGTTGATCAAGCCACAATAGGCTGCTTGAATCCTCCTCCCAAAACTGGCCTACTGGCTTCCCTGTTCGGTGATTCGAGAGCAATGGTCCGATCGGTAAGACGCGAGGAAATAGGTCGAAAGCCGCCGGTTCAAGGTCGTGGAACGAGTTGCATAAAATCCATTGTGCTTGTTTAATGACCTCATTAGTCTTAACTATGAACTTGAAGCAGGTATGGTTGTGCTCTTTCATGGTGTTCCATGCTAAGTGAGCTAATTCTAACTCTGGCATGTTTGGAGCTAACTGGAATGTCTGATGTTTGGTTGGCACACCTAATAAATCAAATAACTAGACATCAATCTATGCATTGGTCGCTAGGCAAATTAATTAGGCCAAAAGTAATGAAAAGATTGCTGGAGTGACGAACAGAAATCAAATCATCTTACCATTACCATCTATAATCCCCTCTTGAAGCATCCTTGGAATGTGCAAGTTCAAGGCAAAGGTTGCCATAGCCGATGGGCAGAAAGCTGCGATTCGGATCCCTAGCTTTGCGGCAACGATAAACGCCGGTGCCATGGTCTTGTCGGCGATCACTAGACTGAGCTTATCTTCCTCACATTCATTGATCTTATTCACAAGACCCTCAAAATATGGTTGCATGAAACTATGGATAGCATCACACATCTTTATCAGTTGATTTCTATCGTCCTCTGGCCCCATTCCATCAGGGATTGAAGCCAACCTAACTCCAGCATCAACGGCATTACCACCATGCGCCACCAGACGATGGTGGAGGAACTCGGTGGCCACAAATGTGACCGCAACCCCCCAGTCAACAAGCCGGTGGGAAAGCTCCATGAGAGGCATAACATGGCCTTGGGAAGGGAAGGGAACCACAAGGACATGAGGCTTTCCCATGGCATATCAAAAAATCACAACTCTATGCTAACTCACCTCAAGATGTCACCATGATGCAGAAGAAGATCACTTGCACTGGTTTTATGAGTTTGGATTCCTGACATGCAACGACAAGGGTTTGTCATTCAGCAGTATTTGAAAGCGACAGCTAATGTTGTCTGTCCATGATACATAAATGTATACCCGTGCTCTCTAAACCGCAATCTGGTTCTTATCCACAGGATAGAGTGCGAACATACTGGTTCCTTGTCTACTCTACATTGACACTGCATCAATTGTTAATCTTGCCGTACGTTGTGTAACGCACTGATGAACAAAACAACAAACAAGTTTTAACAGAATAACAAAGTTTGGTGTCTCCAACGTCAAAAGAAAGAGAAACGGCCTTTGAACCTGTACCTGCTGTATCTGGGCGGCAGGCTACGCTTTCGGCGGCTTTCATCACACCATTGTAAAGAAATCTATTTAATTTATTACATTCATATCAAGGCCTATATCACTGGTCATATCCACACTCAATTTTCAGTAGCTAGTACCGAAACATAACCAATGAATATCGTGCCATACGTAGATATTCCTTTCAAACCACAATTTCCAACAGAGATTTTAGCAAAGCTATCCAACCTGTCATTCCCTATCAGATCCTTGTATGGCAAACATATCATTCAGTAATGATGTAGTAGCACAAAATGACATTCCTCTGAAAATTTATTTTTTGAGTACAGAGATGACAAACAAAAGCCACACTTGCCATCGTTGTTGCCAACTGAAAAAATACAGATAACTCGTGGATGTTTAATAAGAAAGTCAGCAAGGATAAAAAATGCACCATCACATTGGATTTATGCCAACACGCCAATTTAAAAAAATTGAATCCCTAAACTCATTTCACTTCGATGATCTACTTCGAGATGGCCCTCCAAGATATTGGTTTATCAAGCCCATAATAGCAAACCTGGTCATGATAGAAAATTATGTAAATAAGCGCTTCGCCTATAATCGCCATCAACATATGTTCTAAATCCAAAATAAATCTTCTTGAGTCAAAGGTGTAATGACCAAAGGAAAAAAATGAGAGACTAGGGAGAATTCTAGCCAAGCATGCCAACTGTAAATTACCACAAACTCAAGATAAACATAAAAAAATAATAATAAAACCAAGGATTAAGCTCTTATAGCAGCCCATAATAGCAAACCATACCAATGTATAAGCATGCCTAAAAAATTTAAACTAGAGATTAACAAAAATTCAAATAAGCTTATTATGAAAATCACAATACCTAAATAGAAAACCTGGAAGAATGGAAACAAAAATTGGAATTAAGCTATCAGTTCAGGAATTTCAAAGTTAAACAAACCAAGATCAAATGGTGTGCTCAAATTTGCATCTGTAGAGGTTACAACAATTGAAAACTAATGCCGTTATAAAAAATTTCCATAGTCTATTACATCCCATATTTAAAAATACAATATTGTATGAATAATTTACAACAAGAACAAAATTGTCACTCTAGTCAACAAAATCAAGTGCAAAAAAGCTTAGGGCGAGCTATTATAAAATTATAAATACACAAAATTCATTAATTTAACAGTAACTTACATCATGGCCATGGTTATCTGCTTCAGATCGGTTTCAATGTTCCTCATGTTTGCCAATGATTGAACACAAAATATTATAGCAAGCCATGAACCTAGTTTATACTGCACAGAAGAAGGATAGTGTCTTCATTACCATCATGAAATACATGCATAAATAGCACATGAAGCAGGTGTAAATAAATATGAGTTAGAGGCATCAAAAAAAGTACAATGTCAGCACTACTTATGCGTGTTGAACATCAACAAAGGGCATGATAACGAGGTTGCTAAGAAAGTCTTAACAAATCCAAAAGACCTCCTAGCATAAGCAAATATTTGAGATCACACGCAACCAGCTTTAACCTTATGTAAACCACAAAACCAATTCTCATTTTTTAAATCCTTGCATTCTGTTCCTAGATACAAATCCACCAAAACTATTGAATCATCACAATTGTCCGCCACAAACATGTGCCATGCCTTTCATAATCAACCATCTTACGATCATTCTTTTATCTTCCAAGATGAGATGGTTTGCCCGATTAAAAAGGACAAGTATAACATGATTCCAGCACGGAAATATTGAAGTGTGTTCTCACAAAACTAGTAAAAGCGACAGTCTACAGCAGTATCACTTTTCCGTGGAGGCAAATATTTGGTAAAAGACCACTCTTAGAAACACTATGTACCACTGGTAAATTCAGCGAGAGATACGCCTTTAGAAAAGACTTTTATCTTGACAGGAATGTAAAAATCCTAGATGATACTGGAGGACACTCATCAGAGAAAGTGCATCCTGTAGAAAACTTTTGCTATTTTTTTACCAATTGCAGGGACCTACAAATCAACCTGTTTATTCCACGATTAGATCACAACCTAATCGAAAGGATCGTAACAAGAAGATGTTTCTCTATTTCTCCTACGATTCCCTAACATCCCAACTTATTTTTTCCAATAAAAAACAAATCAAACAAACGGATTGCCTAATAAAACCATCCGCCAAGATCGAACCTTTATAACAATCATGAAAAAAGAAAATTGAACGACAATCTATCACCTCTAAATTGATCCAAAACTAAAACTACCTACCGATCAAAGTTCAAACATATAAGCTAAACCCAAATCAGAACCACTTTCGGCACGAGCAGAGAAGACGAATAATGAACGATAAGCAAAGAGGGGTAAGAGAGGGGAGAAGAAGGAGAAAGAAAAGCGGACGGACCCGGAACATGACGCCCGTGATACCGAAGACGACGGCGATGAAGCCGGAGTAGTCGACGGGGAGATCCTGCGGGGAGACGGTGGGAGGGCTGTACGGCCTCGCCGTCGACGGCTGCCTCGGATCGTTCCCCGACGACGATGACATCTCTTCCCCGCCAATCGCAATTGCCAGGGAAGGAGTCGACCCAAGAAAAAGTTGTATATGACCCTGCTTAGTAAATTTTTCTCCGCCTAAGGTTAACCTTAACGACGGCCCATTTTTTTCTTTTAAATTAACTCACTTTTTTAAAAAGCCATGTTTGGCCCCTACCAGTCAAATCCAATTGTAAGGCAGCTAAAATTGACCTATCATGGTTGGATATGGCCGCATGGCTGTATGGGTGGCATGGTCTGATTTGGCCGTCACGGGCCAAGTCCGGTCGTCACAAGTGGGATATGGCTGTCCCCAGCCAGATCTAGCTGAAGGATGGCTAGGTTTGGCTAGTGGCAATTGGACTTGGCCGGCGGTGACAATCAACCCATATCAGCAGCGGCTAAGCCTGGCCGGCCGTGGCCAAAACCTAGCCGCCGGGAAAGGAAGGGGTAGAGGATATTATTATTTTTTAATTTTCATTAAATATGGGTTGTCCTTATGATCAGATGACCTAGATCAAGTTTTAGACATAAAATTTTTTCTATCAGATCTGGTCAAGGGACGGCCAAGTCCTGCTCGTGGCGGCCGAACCTGGCCAATGGCGGCCAAATCTGGCCATGCCATAAGGCTGCGTAGCTATATCCAGTCGTGACTGGTTATTCCTAGCTGCCCTACGGTTGGATTTGGCCGATGGGCAACTATACATGATTGCCGGCCCTTTTGGGGAAATAGGGTTAATTTTTTTTTAAAGTTCTAGGCCGTCCTTATAATCGGATGGCCAAGATCAAACTTTGGGTAGAAAAATTTTTCTAACCCTAGAAATATTTTCCCATATATATATATATATATATATATATATAATCTCATTGGTTAAACGAGGATACAAGTGTATATGAAAAGAAAATGCGTTTGTCGACAGCTTTCATGGAAAAAAGATAAATAAAAATAGGATTGATAAAATAACAATATGTTGCTAAGGTGGGGTCAGTGAAAGTGCAATTCGCTAAGGTAGGGTTAGTGAAAGTGTGAACGTAATTCACATTGTTAAAAGTAGATTTAGACTATTAATAATATTTTATTGTGAATTTATTGTAAATCAAATTGTTCCTGTTAGTAAAATTAAACTGTAAACTCACGATAAATTGATTTAATAGGTTAGTGAGGATAGTTGAAGTTTATTGTGAATATAATTTATACATTATTAATTAAGTTTGTTAAATTTACTAATTGCATCTAACCTATATCATGATTATTTACCTATTATATTAATAAATTGATAATATCATTGAACAAATCATGATAAAAAATATCCCACACCTTTTGAGTTCGACTTTATAAAATTCAAAATAAAGCAATATAATGATTAAAACATGATCATCATAAATATCAAATATAAAAGTTTACACATTCAATTAATGATTGTTCCATATTAATTGAGCAATCTCATTTCGATAACATGAAGTATGCTCTTTAAGTTGGTACATTGACAAATTCATGTCATCTACTTGTGTTGGTATATAATAAGAATCATCTTTTTCATCTAATCTTCTTCAACCACTAGAATTTGCAAATTGAGATGCACAAAGCTTCAAATTTATATCTAAATTTAGAATTTCATTTATTGCATTCGTACTCTGCCTTAAGAATATGAATATATCTTAATATCCAAATAATATAATTTTGTAATAGTTAATTTAAAATTTATATTCAAAACATAACCTTTATATACTCTCAATCCCTGATCTTTCAAAACTATCACTCTATTTTCGACAACTAGTTTTTTTTTAAGGCCTTAAATATAGTGTAAGCTTTTTTCAATTGTTTGATATCAAATATTTTCCCGATCTATAAAAACTCATATTTTTTCATTAAAATGAAAGATAACATCTTCCCATACATCCTTTGCAATTGTCTCATATACAAGCCTCTTATTCTCATGTGCTAAAGATGTAAAACCCTTTTATTTATCTTTAGAATAGATGAAATCATTTTAATAGATTGAAACCTTATTTTTAGGTAAATCAAATCCGAAATATTTCTATAGAATGTCCAATATCCGTTTCACATCTTCCATGCAAAAATGTTCAATTTTTAGAAGATCTTCTTGCTAAATGAAAAAGGTTAAAAAGACATTTATCATTTCCCTTTTGAGAGTTTATAAAATGTGTAAATACGTATAACATTAAAATCAGAACAAAAATATTTATATCTATGTGTGTGTACACAAAATACAAATTCTGGTTATAAAAAATAATTTTTTTATAACATAAAAAATCATTTTTAAGATTTTAACTATATAGTTATAATATAATTATTGATTAAAAACACATATTAAAATAAATTTAAAATACTATCAAGAAACATGAAAGACAGTATAAAAATTGAATAGGTAAATAAAAAAAGTGTTTGTGAAAACAAAATGAAAAAGAATATACGGTGTAGCTAGAGAAGAGAAGAGAGTAGGATGAAGGAATGAGAGAGAAGAAAAGGAATGAGGGAGAAGGGTAGGAGAGGAAGAAGAGGGGCAAGGGAGAGAAGAGTAGAGGGGGCGATGGAAGGGAGGAGGTGGGTGGGCGGCTAAGGTTAGGAAAGAAGAAAAGAGAGCAAGAAGAAGGAACAAGGGAAAGGATAAGGGAGGAGGAAGGAGAATAAAGGAGAGGGGAGGGGGAGAAGAAAGGGGGAGGGAGTGAATTAGATCGCACACCCCTCGCAAGGGGGCCAAATTACGTGAATGGTATACTATACTCTTAAATACCATTCACACCTAGTTCATGTTTTTGTTAATACGTTAATTTGATTTACCTAATAATATTTATGGTTAAATACTATTCACATCCACTATTTCACCGACACGTTCATGATTTACCTTATCATTTATGCCTATAAATTAGACTCTTTCGCTAACCCCTGTAGGGTGCAGAACCGCCACCTACTTCGTTCCTCCTCGTTGCCGACAATCATCATCCATGACGGCCGTATACGGCACCGGCGCTGCCTGTCCGCCGTCGCCGTCCACACCGGCCCCTTCCCTGCCGGCGGTGGGGCCGATTGCTAGTCCCGCCTTGCCCTTTTCTTCCATAGGCTGACTGTGGAGGCCGGTGGCGCTGCAAAAGCTGCGTAACCAGTGGTCCAAGCTCTTCTCTTGCACCCGGGACCTCCGCCTCGGCCGCCGGCCGGGCACGCACGCCACCTCGCTCGTCCATTCTCACCTCTCCAACAGGTGAGCTTGGATGTGGTTGATAGACTTTTCGACATGCAGCTTTAGTGTTAAAGTTTGGTTCAAACGTATCATCCTCCCTATTTAGCAAATTTCAAGGGGGAAGAAAGTTGGGATGTCAGGCACAAATTTTTCTTCTCCATCTTGTGCTGTATTCTCCCTCGTTGAGCCCTCTTCATCTGTCAGCTTAGCCTAGGTATAATCTGTTAATGGGCCATTAATATTTAATAAAATATATGGAGATATCATATATTTAAGATGAGTATGGATAAATATGTGTAGATACCGTTTTCTTAATCTCTAATTTATGATGGGTTAAATTGGAATTATGAAAAATAAGGATAAATACGGTTACAAGGATAAATACGGTTATGGTCCCCGGATTCGCACTGTCGTTTTTCTTTTCTGGTATCCCATCATCCAGAAACTCTGGTTTTGAAGAACAGGTGCTGAATCTGGAAGATCAAACCAGAAGAAATCAAAGAATTGTTTTACTATTATGGATCCAGGTACGCTTCCATTATTAAATTTATTTTCTTGATGATTTGATATGAAGAAGGCTTTATTGATAGATGGTTTTATCATCTATATAATTTTGGTTAAAGTTTAAAGTATTTGTTGATTCTACAATTGGTATCAGAGCCAGGTTCATATTAAATCATTGAGAGTTAATTGATTTATGTTTATTTTATTTTTTGGAATGAGTCAATCATTCAATACTTGTTTGTATGGGAAAATTTTATGGTTCGAATTTACAGTATTCCCTTATTCACCAAAATTGACATGGTTTACAACCAATCTTCTTCAACTTATTTAGAATACCCTAAATTTTGGATGGTGAATATGGTGATTATGTATTTTACTTTGCCCAAATTTTGCACTGTCAATATCAGTTTATGGGATATTTTTCCCAAATCAAGGTCCTCTTTTGGTAAAATATCAAATGAGGATAATAAAGTTACAAAAAGGTTATAATTTCAGAAATTTCCAAATAAAGATATTTTTATAACCTTTTTCAGTTTTATGTTATTTGAGATTATTAAATTTAAAATTATGGTTCAGTTATAATTAATATTTTTAAATTTATTAAGGACTACAATATGCTGCCAAAGTAGCCTCTTTTGTGGAAATTAATTTATTTTAAAATATTAAGACGGTTGTGGATATATAATTCATGTGAATATTAGTCGGCCCAAAGGAAGGTTAATATTTGACAGAATTATATGTTCATTTGTGGTAATAAATATGAGATAATTATCAAGTTTCCATGTGAATAATAAATCGGCCCAAAGGAAGGTTTATTATTTGACAGGATTTATTATTCATATTTGATTACTGCACTAAGAGTACCACTTACAAATTAATATTTCTGTCCAAAGACTAAATATTAATGTTGTGCTAGGTATCTGTTGATGGGATTAACCATTATTTGAATTATTAATCTTATTATGTGCATGTTATTTTGTTCTATTTTCAGTTAATCAATCTGCTTCTATGATTTCTGCCAACATCAATTCAGTTCCAATGCTTAAGGATAATTTTAAGGATTGGAAAGAAAGTGTAATGATAATCCTCGGCTGCATGGATCTTGACCTTGCATTAAGGACTGAACAACCTGCTTCTCTTACTGACAAAAGTTCCATTGAGGAAAAACGGGACATTGAGAAGTGGGAACGTTCAAATCGCATGAGTCTTATGATCATGAAGCGGGGAATTCCAGAGACCTTCAGGGGCGATGTGTCTGAAAAGGTTACTACAGCCAGTGAGTTTCTTAAAGAAATTGAGAAGCGTTTTGTAAAAAACGATAAGGCTGAAACAAGTACGCTTTTGTCGAACTTGATTTCAATGAAGTTTAAAGGCAAAATAAGCATAAGGGAGTACATCTTAGAGATGTCAAATATTGCTTCAAAACTAAAAGCACTAAGGTTAGAGCTATCTGAAGATTTGCTCGTGCATTTAGTTTTAATTTCTCTTCCTGCACAATTCAGTCAATTCAAGGTCAGTTACAACTGTCAAAGGGACAAATGGACTCTTAATGAGCTCATTTCTTATTATGTGCAAGAAGAAGAAAGGTTGAAGCAAGAACAGGCTGAAAGTGCTCACTTGGCTAGTACCTATTAGGACAAAAATAAGAAAAGAAAGAGGGCTAAAGATGCTGATAATGGGTCTCACAAGCAACAACAAAAGAAAGAAAATCAGGCTTCTTGCTGTTTCTTTTGTGGTAAACCTGGACATATGAAGAAGGAATGCACTAAGTATCACGCTTGGCGTGCAAAGAAAGGTTCATTTCTTAATTTTGTTTGTTCTGAGGTTAATTTAGCTTCAGTGCCAATACACACTTGGTGGCTAGATTCTGGTGCTACTACTCACATAAGTGTGTCAATGCAGGGTTGCCTGAGTTGCCGAAAGCCAAATGATGCTGAAAGATTCATCTATGTGGGTGATGGCAAATCAGTCATAGTTGAGGCAATAGGAACTTTTAGATTATTATTAAAGACATGATATTATTTGGATTTGAAAGAGACATATGTAGTACCGTCTTTTAGATGGAATTTGGTTTCTATTTCTATATTGGACAAATTTGGTTACTCTTGTTCATTTGGAAATAATAAGTTTAGTCTTTTTCTAAATTCAAATATTGTGGGTACGGGTTCCTTGTCTTTTTATGATAATCTATATTTACTTGATACTATTGCATCTTTTAATGAAACTTTGCATGTGAGTTTATGTGGTACGAAAAGAAAATTAACCAATGAGAATTCTGCTTTACTCTGGCACAAGCGTTTAGGACACATTTCTAAACAAAGAATTGCACGACTTATGTCAGATGGAATTCTTGATTCTCTTAATTTATCAGATTTACAAGTCTGTATTGAGTGCATTAAGGGAAAACAAACAAATGCAAGGAGACTAGGTGCCAATAGATCTTCAAGTGTCTTAGAACTAATACATACGGACATTTGTGGACCATTTCCTATGGCTTCTTGGAATGGTCAACAATATTTTATTACGTTCATAGACGATTATTCTCGTTATGGTTACCTATATCTCATTCATGAGAAGTCTCAAGCATTGGACGTGTTTAAGGCATATAAGGCTGAAGTTGAGAACCAACTCGACAAAACTATTAAGGCTGTCAGATCTGACCGTGGTGGTGAATACTATGGTAGATATGATGGATCAGGTGTACAGCGTCCAGGACCATTTGCCAAATTCCTAGAAGAATGTGGAATCGTCCCACAATACACAATGCCAGGTACTCCTAGCATGAATGGTGTTGCTGAGAGACGAAACCGAACATTAAAGGACATGGTGAGAAGTATGATTGCTCATACTACTTTACCTGATTCACTCTGGGGTGAGGCACTAAAAACAGCAGCATATCTTCTTAATAGAGTGCCAACAAAGGCAACTGTTAAGACCCCTTATGAATTATGGACTGGAAAAACACCCAGTATTAAGCATTTACGCATTTGGGGTTGTCCAGCTGAGGCAAGGCCTTATAGGCCAAATGAAAAGAAACTGGACTCAAGAACAGTTAGCAGTTATTTTGTTGGGTACTCTGAACGGTCTAGAGGATATAAGTTTTATGATCCCACAATAAGGTCATTCTTTGAGACGGGAAATGCCCAGTTCTTTGAGGATGTTGAGTTTGGAGAGGGAAATAAAGTTAGAGACTTTGTCTTTGAAGAAGAATCTGTTTCTCTTCCCATGATTGTTCTTGACAATAATCAGGATCAAGGTTATATTCCTGATGTTGTTCAAGAAACAATACCAGAATTACAAGACAATGTCGAGAATCTCCCTAATCAAGTTATATCTGAAGAAGAAACTCAACAACCTCAAGAGCAAATGCCATTGAGGAGATCCACAAGAGAAAAGAGAAATGCAATTTCGGATGATTATATCATCTTTCTCGAAGAACATGAGGATAACATTGGAATGGTGGAAGATGATCCAATCAACTTTCATCAAGCCATGAAGAGTTCTAATTCTCAAAGGTGGATTGATGCCATGAATGAAGAGATGAAGTCCATGAAAGCTAATGACGTTTGGGATCTTGTTCCATTGCCTGAAGGTGCGAAACCTATTGGTTGTAAATGGATATTTAAAACCAAGAGGGATTCGAAAGGTGATGTAGAAAGATATAAGGCTCGTCTTGTTGCAAAGGGCTTTACTCAAAAGGAAGGCATGGATTATAATGAGACTTTCTCTCCAGTTTCATCGAAAGACTCATTCAGAATAATTATGGCATTAGTGGCACATTTTGATCTTGAGTTACATCAGATGGATGTAAAGACTGTGTTTCTAAATGGTGACATTGATGAAACAATTTATATGGTGCAACCAGAAAACTTTGTATCGGGAGATTCAAAGAATATGGTTTGCAAATTAAAGAAATCCATCTATGGACTTAAGCAGGCTTCTCGTCAATGGTATCACAAATTTCATCAAGTGATTCTCTCGTTTGGTTTTGAGATGAATGTTATTGATGATTGTATATACCATAAGTTTAGTGGGAGTAAGTATATTTTTCTGGTTTTATATGTTGATGATATATTGCTTGCCAGTAATGATATAAGTTTCTTGCACGAAACCAAGAGATTTTTATCAAAGAAATTTGAAATGAAAGATCTTGGAAATGCGTCTTTTGTATTAGGAATTCAAATACATCGGGATCGTTCTCGATGTATACTTGGATTATCACAAAAGACCTATATAGAAAAAGTGCTTAAAAGATTTGGCATGCAAGATTGTAAACCAGGAGATACCCCTGTTTCTAAAGGAGACAAATTCAGTCTCAATCAATGCCCTAAAAATGATATAGAAGGAAAGGAAATGCAAAAGATTCCCTATGCTTCAGCAATAGGAAGTCTTATGTATGCTCAAGTATGTACGCGTCCAGATATTGCGTATATTGTTGGAATGTTAGGCAGATATTTAAGCAATCCGGGATTGGATCACTGGATAGCAGCCAAAAGAGTCATGAGGTATCTACAGAGAACAAAACATTACATGCTTACATATCGGAAGTCAGATCAACTTGAGATCATTGGGTATTCTGATTCTGATTTTGCTGGATGTCAAGATAGTCGTCGATCTACTTCTGGCTATGTATATCTGCTTGCTGGAGGAGCTATTTCTTGGAGGAGTGCTAAGCAGACACTCATAGCTTCTTCCACCATGGCAGCTGAATTCATAGCTTGTTATGAGGCATCCAATCATGGAATATGGTTGCGGAATTTTGTCACAGGGCTGCGCATTATTGATAATATTGAAAGACCACTTAAGTTATTTTGTGACAATCAGTCTGCAGTATTATATTCAAATAACAACAGGAGCTCATCTAAATCAAAACACATAGAGATCAAGTTCCTTGTTGTGAAAGAAAGAGTTCAGAGTGGTAAAGTTTCTATAGAGCATATTGGGACAAACTCCATGGTTGCGGATCCGCTTACTAAAGGTTTACCGCCTAAGGTCTTTCATGAGCATGTTGCTCATCTGGGTGTTGTATCATTTAATGATATGTTACTTTAGTGGGAGTTTGTATTGAATTGCGGTATTTGGTTTATGTTTCACTCTTTTACTCTATTTTGGTGATCTCATAAGGTTGGACCAGTTGAAAATAGGCATGTTTAGATCAAATTGCATGTAATTTTCATGCTACACATCCATACTTGATCTATGTCATTTAATTATGTTGATGTATGTGACCATGGATGGGTTTAGTTACGATAAATGTAACGAAAATCGCCTTGATCCTATATTAACATTAATTAATGGACGAGATTGTTATTTTGGAATAATAGCGTATGTTAATTTTGGAGCTCATAAGGTTATATACAATTATTTGTGTATATATAGTCCAAGTGGGAGATTGTTGGATGTTGGACGTATATATGTATATAATTGTATCATATGCTGTTATTATTAAGGCATGGCCTAAATTAAATTGATCTGTTAAAGTTAAGGTTAATGGGCCATTAATATTTAATATAAATATATGGAGATATCATATATTTAAGATGAGTATGGATAAATATGTGTAGATACCGTTTTCTTAATCTCTAATTTATGATGGGTTAAATTGGAATTATGAAAAATAAGGATAAATACGGTTACAAGGATAAATACGGTTATGGTCCCCGGATTCGCACCGTCGTTTTTCTTTTCTGGTATCCCATCATCCAGAAACTCTGGTTTTGAAGAACAGGTGCTGAATCTGGAAGATCAAACCAGAAGAAATCAAAGAATTGTTTTACTATTATGGATCCAGGTACGCTTCTATTATTAAATTTATTTTCTTGATGATTTGATATGAAGAAGGCTTTATTGATAGATGGTTTTATCATCTATATAATTTTGGTTAAAGTTTAAAGTATTTGTTGATTCTACAATAATCTCTCATTCCTCTTCATTTGTTCTTGTCAAATTATGGTAGCATGCATTCATTTAGTATCATTGTTAATCTACCTTGTTGTGCATGGGCTGGTGTCTTATGGGCCTGAAAGACTTGGCTTTGCTGACCTGGACGTTGTTTGTATGCATATGTCATCATTTGGGGCTGTTCTATGCTTTCACTATGGCTGGATTTGTAGTAGATGGTGTATATAGCTCCCCATTAGGATCTGGGTAATTGCTAATTTCTGATATGATCTCTGAGTTTGTCGTAGTGATGAATTAGATTAAGTGCCGGTAAGGTAAATGACCATGGTACTTTTGTATTGATAGATTGAATAAGTATTAGTCATTTCATGGGTTGGTTATGCCTATAATTAATTTGCTTGATCTTAATGAGGTAGGATGGTAGATGAAATTGGGTAAATAGGTTGTTAGGAATTTATGATTTTATTTAGTATTGCTGGTATGCCATTTTATGTTGTTAGTAGGTGAATTTTAGGGGTTGTCGTATAAAGTTATTTTGTGAGTAGATAAAAATAAATTATATTTATAAAGGCAATTGGGAGTGCCCAGGGCCAAAAAAAGTTTATGCTTCAAATTTTAATATAGGCTGTCTGATTACAAAGACAATCTAGATTTATTATTTTCAAAAAAAAAACATACCTCACCCCAATGACGTCGGTGGCCACCAAGCAGTTATGCTGGCCACAGGCAGCTTTGGCCAGGCAGCGAACGAACTTGGCCGACGGCTGCTAGATCCAACCACAACAAAAAAGTTGATGGCCAAGGTCTGATCTGGTCGGCCACTGGCCAAATGTAGCTATAGGGTGGCCAGACATGGCCGGTCTAGCTCGAATTGGGTTGCGCGGTCACAGATCTGGCTGCCATCGGCCGGCCGGGTTCCCCGACTCGGCCAAGTCTAGCCCACACCCTCCCAACCCTTCATGCCGCCGCTGCTACACTGCCCAACCCCGCCACAAGCTAAACATGGTCGTCCCTTGACCAAATCTGGCCCGGGGAAGGCCAAAATAAAAAACCAAATTTTCTATGGTCACCGATGCCCAATCTGGCCGTGGCCACAATGGGATGGTGGGGTCAAGGGGAGTGGGGAGGAGGGGCGTCCACGGCAAGGCGGGGGCATCCGTAACAGTGGAGGGGGAGCAAGGTAAAGGAGGGAGTTGTAGGCGGCAGAGTCAAGGTGGAGCGGGGTGGCAGTCGCGGCGGGACGGGGGGTCGAGGGGTGTAACACCCTAAATCCGGTTCATGCTCGTGAACCAAATCGGCATATTATAGGCCCCGGTTAGGTCGACTAACCCAAACTCAATTTGTGCGGATCTAATCTCGGCGTCTTAAGATGAAGATACTACTCGTCATACATGGATGAATGCCCAAAATTCTAACATGATACTACATGGATGGCATACAACTAAATTACACGCCAACAACAATTACGATAAAAATCAATAAAAATTCTAAAATAGAACGGATAGAGTCTCCCCTAGAAGTGCAATTAGGGTCACCCTGTCAAAATAATATATATAAACATATATGCAGATATATATATCTATATATTAAGCAACTTTATTCACACGATCTAATATATTGTTTACTCACTCTAAAGCTTGGGTCTCAACCCACCACACTTTCGCTTCACAATCTATTCATGTTTCACATTCTGTCATCATCTTTTAACAATTAATCATGTCACATCATCATGTCTCAAGTATTTAGTCACACCATTCACAATATAATAACATTATAAACAAAATATGAACCACTTTATCGACTGACATGTGTGTAAGCGACAACAGTGCTCTTTTGTCCAAGCTGGTTCCTCCAACTCGTGATTATTACCTACATATAGTATAAAAATACGTTAGTAACAAGTGTTACTGGTCAAAAAAATTAACTATAACAAGTTGGCTATGAGAGCATACTCTCATATGAAAGAAAATATCATATACTTCTCGTGAACACTCTGAAGGGCACCTACTGAGGAGCCACTGGGCTGCAGACCCGGTAGTATCCCGAACTGACTAATCTGTTGTTGTTGATGCCTCTCTCGGTATTTTCTTACTTCATTTTCTGGTCTCGAATCCTAAGCCCTATCCTTACCTCCATATTTCTCCTGGCCTTGAGCACGAAGGCCAAGTATTCTCAGGCAGTCGCCTTTAGCACCCTTTAAACCACAAGTCCAGACATGCACTGTACTAATCAGTACCTCTAAACTTCCATGTTTTATGGGTGTGAGGAACTCAAATACGGAGTTGTCAAGATTCCTCAAGAATAGAACAGTCCGCTTCACTAATCCAGAGCCTGCTTTGATTGTTACAACATCCGCTCATAGTACGTGCAGTCGATTTCTCCATCTCTCGTCTCACTGAAAACTCAATAAAATTATATATATAGGCCTGGGAAGGGATTCATATAATAGGCTCGAAGGCAACTTGTAGTGGATCTTGTTTTCAAAATCATCCTCGAGGGGTTATTAATCTGGAAAATTGTTCGGTTAAATGGCCTGAGTTAAGTAGGATCCGATAAAACGCCATTTAACCCGCCTTGCAAATAATAAAATAAACATATAATAGAAGAGAGCGTAAAATGGAGACGAGTCCTAAATAAATCTGGTAGAAGCTCCAAGCGAGTCATTGCGCCTAAGCGCCGAGCTCCTACTCTGCACCTACACATTAAAACTAAATACTAACGCCTACTAACTAAATGATGCATCAAACTCAATGAACATCACACACAACATAATAATCATCCGTCACAATCAACATCCAATAATCATAAATGTGAATAATCCTAACTCATCCTATTTATACAAATTTTATTCATACAAATTTTATTGTATTCAACACCGGCGGTGGCGGCTGGTGTGCGCCAGGTCGAGTCCTGGTAGAGGGGGCTGCCAGTGGAGGGGTTTGGGGGGAGAGGAGTCGCGGCGGCGGTGGTGGCGGGCGGTTTGGAGCTGGGCTCCTGGAAGAGGGCGGGGGAGGTGGAGATGGAGCGGCGGAAGAGGCGGAGGCGTAGTCCGAGTGCGGCGGCCGTGTGCGGCGGCGGCGATAGGAGGGGATAGGGTTTAGGCAGCCTTTTTTTGGTTTGGATGGAAATTAGGTGATCGGATTGCGGACAAACGGACGTGATGACGGCAAAAGACGGCCGGGATTCGATGCGGGAAGAGTTAAGCCAGCAAACGGTAGCAACAATTGCTTGGACTCTGATTGGGCGTGAGTTGAAATCACGGATTTGCGCAGGGTTTTGGGTAAGATTAGGGTTTGCTATAACTACATTTTGGTTTGAATTTACATTTAATTCTTTTGTTTTTAAACACACACATTTTGTCGACAATATTTTTTTGTTTGTCCAAAATTTTTACTTAAAAAGCTCTACATTATCAAATATTTTGATTCTATACAACATAATTGACAAGATAATGTTTGCATTCACATTAACTTTTTTTAGCAATGTCCTCTGGATTATAGGTATGATTTTTTTATTATATATTTTTAACACAAGTAGACTTGACTTTTATTAATATAAAATTAATAATTAAAGTTAATTGGGTTGGAACTTGTGAGATTTTACTGTAAATTATTTGTAAGAAGTTAAAAATTAATGTTAGCCGGTTCGACCCCGTGACTTTAAAAATATTTTTATTATTAATTTTTAAAAAAATTAAGATTAATGAGATTCAAACTTATAAAAAATTATTATTATTATTATTTTAATAAATTGAGGTTAGCAGGATTTTAACATGTGACTCACAAGAAGTATTATTATTATATTTTTTGATTTTTTTAATTGACTAATTCTTATATCTTTAATTTCATTAATATTGAATTCCATTTTATTAATATGAAAGGAATAGAAGAGTAGACATCATGTTATATTATATAGGTGGTTGGTCTGGGTAGACGATTATTTAAGAGCCATGAACTGTAGCCCGGGTCGGTTCTTGGAAATCCCGGTCCAAATTGCATTGTCGACGGGATGGGGTCAACGCCTTCGGCTCTTGCCCGATTCGCTTCTTCTTCTCCTTCGCTCCGTTGAAGGAGAAGAGTCGATGCTTGGTATTGAGGTTGAGATGGAAGAGACGGGGTTGTTGGAGGTTAAGAAAATCCGCGGCAGGTCCACTGTCACTCGCTGCTTCTCCAAGTACCCCCTCAAGTTCATTGTACCCAATAAGGTCTCCCCTCTTTGCTCGTTTCTCTGTCATTATCTCTATCAATCAATGTAGAAAGTTCTTCTTCCCTTTTTTCGTGAATATTCATTTTTTTAGCTGATTATATTAGTTTTTCCTGTTCATTGATGGATGTCAGTCATTGTCATTTTTTTCCAGTTCGACGTCGTCATTGCATTGATACTTTTAGTGTTTGATTATTCTTTTCAATTTAAGACTTATTGATCTGAAGCCGTTATATCATTCCTTTTTTGTTTTTCTTCCTCTCACGTGAACATGAATTTGATCTTGGCTCTTGCCCAAACATGGATGGGTGATTCATAATTTTCTCTCTTAATAATTTATTGGCCTTCTGTTTCAGCAATTAATTGAACTATTGAGCCATGAGAAATGATATGGTATGGTTCATTTATTATATTTTCTTTCTTTTATCAATCTTTAGTGTTGTCTTTCGTATGTCTCAGTCTTATGGTTCTGCCCGTTATTTCTAACCAATAAACATATTGTGCCATTTCCTTTTGCATATTCTTTTTATGTTGACATTGAATCAAGTCGTTATATCATATGTTTCTTTCTTTGCCTGTATTTGATCCGATGATACCTACCATTCTTTATTGTTGCATGTTGCGGTGAAATCTTTATTATGGATACACGAAGAGCCCCATTCCGTAAATAAATAAATGAACTTAATTTTAATTGGGATTTCTCTATTTATTTTCATTTGCACAATCAATCAGGTTTGCTCCAGCAATGTGGATGCAGTTTGGGTTTACAGTTTGTCTTACGGTGGAGGAATTGTATCGGTAAGCATGTTCAATTTTTTTTTTCTCATTGAAATATGACACAATTCCATGACATTTTTCTCAGTTTTAACTTACTGGCTTCAGGGTGATTGTATTTCATGCGGTATAAATGTTGGAGAGGATTGTACAGTGGCTGTGACAACTCAGGCTTCCACGAAGGTTTGCAATTTAATCTTTCAGACAGTTTTTTTTATATTTAATAAATATTGGATTCTGCAGGGTTGAATTGTTACGGTAGTTTCTTCATTGTTTGCAAATTGCCCACTGCTGACTATCATTTTTTTTTCATTATTGCCCCAAACTACTACTATGTCTGTCAAAATTTAAAATTTAAATTCAAGAATGAAGATGCCCATTTATATTTATTAAACAGGTTTATAAATCTTTGGCTTCATGTTGCTCTCAACAGCATCTAGAGGTATTCTTGAATTAAGTCTCTTTTAGCATTTATTTTTTCACACACAATGGTGAAAATGACTGTTTTAAAATTTTTTGGTTCATGTGGTAAATATTATTCATGAAAAAAATGTATGAATGTAATTGAAGTGACAAACACAACTACACTGTTGCCCAGTAGGCAAGAATTGGAAGGAACGCTCTGTTGGCCATTATTCCACACCCAGTTACATGCTTCTCCTCCGCAAGATACACTCAGAAACAAGTTTTCAGAATTTCAACTGACTCCAACCTTATTTTGGTTGATTGGTTAACCAGTGGGCGGCATGAAAGTGGAGAGAGGTGGCAATTTAACCTGTACAAGAGTATTAACCACATTTTTCTGGAAGATAATCGGCCATTGTTTCTTGATTCGGTAAATGTTTTTGGCAGAGATCCCGAAATCAAACATAGTGTTCTTTGTATAGTCTTGACATTTGTTTAATAGTTAGTTCAAAATTTCCCTCCTGTGAGATTCTAAGAATTTGCAGACAAATGATTCCATTGCTTTCAGTCACCTCCTGTTAATTACATTTCTGAGGGGAGTTGCTCATGGATATAGGTTTTACTTGAGCAAGGACCTTTCAGCTCCATTGCGGAAAGAATGCTAGAATATCAAGTAATTGCTATGATGATACTTCTCGGGTCAGTTAATCATTTATATTAAACTTGATCCTACCAGGATGGTCTAAGAAATGTTTGTGCATCTCATTATGTACTGTCACATGTTTTAGGCCGAAGTTGAAACAAGTTCAAGATCTTATTGTTCAGACTGTAAAAAACATGATGTCAGAGCAATTTTATGCTCCCGGTCACACCTTGATTGGATATTCTAAGAAGTTGAAAACAGGACCGTGCAAGCCGAGGTTGATTGCATCCTGCAGTACATTTGATACTAAGGTAATTTTTGAAAGTCCCTTTATGTCCAGCTCATATTGCGTTGCTTATTTATATATAATCTGAGTATTGTAACTTTCAGCATTTTGTCAGACATTGTACATAGACAAACAGTTCTTGCAAAGATAAGGAAAGAATCACCAGATAAGTTTGGTTGAAGCTGTTGTATAATTACCCAAACGAAGTTCCAACTTCTTGCCCTATTAATATTGATACCAGTTGCATTGATGATCTAATTTAGGGTTTATCTTGGCTGATGAGGAACACTTCGGCTTGGATGATTAATTATTTCTTTGTTTTTTGCAGGCAAGAGGCGTTGTTGTCCGAATAGCAGCAGTAACAACAGAATCAGTATATGAGTTTTTAAGAAAAAATTTGGCGAGCTTAGCCCTGTTCTGGGAGCTTCTCCCTATTGTTGAATTCAATGTAGTAGAATTGTGGAATTTTCACCTGGTAGTTGCTAGCTTGCTGGCTTCACGGTGAGTGCCTTATGGTTAGGGGTGTCCAAAAACCATGGATGTTTATGTCTTTATCCGTGCGTGTGTATTGAGCCGACATCAGTCGCGTGTGTGAGCTATGAGGGTCATGCGTACTTAAGTATATGATGGTAAGCGTCATGAATACAGCAAAAAGAATAAAGTATCAGAATATATAAGAGTATGCAGTTTATTATTATTATTATTATTATATATATATATATATATATATTATATATTATTTGTAAAACCCACGATTCGAGTCAGGATTTTATATTCAGATCCGGTCGGTTCGACCGTTATTTTCGAGTCGAGTTAGTTTCAGAACACATGTACTGAGCCGACGCCGGTCTCGTGTATGAGCCATGAGGGTCACGTGTACCCAAGTATATGATGATAACGTCATGAACACAGCAGAAAAGAATGAGTTATCATAATATATGAGAGTATGCAGTTCATTTTTTTATTATGATATATAATGGATCGAAGAATTAGTTTTAGGCCGTTTACCGCGTTAGGACGAGTTACGGGCATTTTGGGTGGGTTGATAGTTCTAGAGCATATCATTATGATTTTTTTTGTGTTGTTTGATTTTGTGGGATTTTTTCCAAATTTTTTTGGAATTTTTTTACGACTTAAATATTATTTTGACTCGAGTCGGAGACGAGTCAAGTAATATTTACGAGTTTGCCACCACACACACCCCCGATCTTTCCTTTCTTCTTCCCCAAACCCTTGCCGCGCGCCGCCACTGCGCATGCCACCGCCGCTGACGTGGACGCCCGCTTGGCCGCCGATCATCGCCCCCTACCTCCGCCACGGCGTCGCTATGCCGCCCTGACCAGTCCCGGCCACTGCCAAGCCGCCGTGATGCCGGAATCACTGCGGCTGGTTTCGATCGTGTTGCCGATTCCGCCACCGGCGACCGTCGCTGCCGCGATCGAGTGGTCACCTCGACGTCTTCGACCAACCCACGACCGTCCCCGACCGGAACGGAGGCCAGCGCCGCCCATCCTGGCCGGATCGAGTCACCCACCGCCGCCACCACTGTTTTGACCATTTTCCGGCAAGCCGCCAACTCCGCCGACCATGTCGATGCCATAGACGCGTCGGGCTCGCCGAGTCGGTTCCAATGGTACCCTATATGACCCCTATCCAGCTAGTAGACGCCGCCGGAGAAACCTCTGGAAGGTTGCCGGAAAACCACTGAAGCCGTAGGAAAACCGCCAGAACCCGACCGAAAAATCAGATTCACTGGAATTCGCCGGATCTTCCGAGGAGTTCATCCAGTCGATCCAGATCGAATGTCGGACGCCGATGAGCGCCGAATTCAAGCTCCGAGATGTGCGACGGAGCCCTAGCCGTTGCCGATTGCCGATGACGTGAGGTATAATTACCTCCGAATTTATAATTTAAACTTGATGATTGTTAGCACAGCATGCTAGGGTTGGTTTATTGATGTGATTAATTTTTAATGATGGATAAAACGATGAGTTGCATGATGAGATTAAGTGTGAATGAAGAGTAAGTGATCTAATGAGGTAGATCGAGTTGGAACATGATAAGTGACCATGATGTAACTTAGAAAAGCACAATAAAATTGGTATGAATAGGATGAGTTAGAATTACTTTCATATTTATGATTACTTGACTGTTGATGGATGTTATTCGTATTGTGTGATGTTTATCGAGTTTGATGCATCATTTAGTTAGCGGGCGTTAGTATTTAGTTTTGATGTGTAGGTACGGAGTAGGAGCTCGCCGCCTAGGCGTGATGACACGCTTGGAGCTTCTACGAGGTCCGTTTAGGACTCGACTCTGTTTTACGTCATTCTATTGTATGTTTATCTTATCATTTGCAGGACGGGTTAAGTGGCGTTTTATTGGATCCCACTTAACTCGGGCCATCTAGCCGAACAGATTTCCGGATTAATAACCCCTGAGGATGAGATCCCTCGAGGATGATTTCGAAAACAAGATCCACCACAAGTTGCCTTCGGGCCTATTATATAAATCCATACCCAGCCCTATATATATATATATGTAGTTTTTGCGTTTTCAGTGAGACGAGAGATGGAGAAATCGACTGCACGTACCATGCAGAGGATGTCGTGACAGTCAAAGCGGGCTCTGGATTAGTGCCAGCGGACTGTTCCATTCCCGAGGGATCTTGAGAACTCCGCGTTTGAGTTCCTCACACCCGGAGAACGTGGAGGTTTACGGGTACTGTTTAGTACAGCGCATGTCCGGACTTGTGGTTCAAAGGGTACTAAAGGCAACTGCCTGAGAGTACTCGGCCTTCGTGCTCAAGGCCAGGAGAAATATGGAGGTAAGGAGAGGGCTTAGGATAAAGTTTCACGAGAAGTACTGAAAAGAAGTGCCGAGAGCGGCACAGTACCAGCAGCAGATCAGTAAGTTCGGGATGCTACTGGGTCTGCAGCCCAGTGGCTCCTCAGTAGTGCCCTTCAGAGTGTTCACGTGGAGTATATGATATTTTCTTTCATATGAGAGTTTGCTCTCATAGCCAGCTTGTTATAGTTATTTTATTTTCCGGACCAATAACACTTGTTACTGACGTGTTTTTATACTATATGTAGGTAATAATCACGAGTTGGAGGAGCCAGCTTGGACGGAGGAGCAATGAGGTCTTGTACACACACACATGTTAGATTTCTGAATGTTTAATATTGTGTTATTATGTTATTATATTGTGAATGACATGTTCAAATGCATGAGACATGATAGAATGTGAACATGATCAGAGATGCGCAGCGGAAGCGTGGTGGGTTGAAACCCTAGCTTCAGAATGAATTCATAATATGTTAGATTTTGTGTGAATGAAATTATGGATGCATGTGTATATATTATATATATATATATTATTTTGATAGGGTGGGCCCATAATTGCACTTTTAGGGGAGACCCTGTCTGTTTTATTTCAGAATTTTTATCGTAATTGTAATAATGTGAAATTTAGGTTGCATGTCATCCATGTAATATCATGTTAGGGTTTTATGCATTTATCCATGCATGACAAGTCGTATCTATATCTTAAGACGTCGAGATTAGATCCGCACAAGTTAGGTTCGAGTTAGCTGACCTAACCGGGGCCTGTAACATGGGTCCGGTCTTTGGGGTGTTACATATATAGTAGATCGTATAATTAGTTTTAGGCTGTTTATCGTGTTAGGACGCGTTATAGGGCAGTTTGGGTGGGTTTATAGTTATAGAGCATGCCATTATGATATTGTGGTGATTATTTTATTTTATTAGATTTTTCCCAATTTTCTGGATTTTTTAGGATTTACGACGACGTAGTTATTATTTTTGACTCGAGACGGAGTCGAGTCAAGTCTTATTTACGAGTTTGCCATCGAGCCCTTTTCTTTTTCCACCTCGACGCCTTCTTCCCCAAACCCTGATTGCTGCCCCTTTCGCTTGTCACCACTGCCATCGTCGATGTTGGCCTGCTGTCGATCGACGCCGCCATGCTTCGCCGCAGCGATGCTGTGCCACTCGAAGCGCCTCGGCCGCTGTCCGGCCTCCACGACGCTGGATTGCCGCGCCCGCGTTGCGCTTGCGCCTCCAATTCTATCGCCAGCGACCGTCGCAGCCGCCATCCAGTGGTCGCCTCGACACCTTCGACCAACCCACAACCTCCCGACCCCCGACCCTCCCCAACCGGAGCGAAGGCCATCATCGCTTAGGTTGGCCGGATCTAGCCACCCACCACCACCGCCTCTGTTTTAGCCATTTTTCGGCGAGCCACCACCTCGGCCGACCACATCGACGTCGTGGAGGTGTCAGGCTCATCGAGCTAGTTTCAATAGTACCCAATAAGACCCCTATCCAGCCAGTAGATACCGCCGAAAAGTTATTAAAAACCACCGAAACCCACCGGAAAACCACCAGAAAACTAGATTTGGAGGAATTTGGCAGATCTTCCACCGAGTTCATCCAGTCGAACCTGATCGAGTTCAGACGCCGTCGAGCGTTGAATTCGAGCTCCGAGAACGAGTGCAAAACCCTAACAATCGCGGATCGCCGACAACAAGAGCTCCGACATCAAGTTTTTCAAAAACTCTTTTGACGTGTGTGCTCATCGTAATTGAGTATTCTGAAAAGTTTGTGCCGCTTCTGAATATGTACTGTCACAAAAATGGCAAAATATTGGAAGAGAGAGGTCTATTTGTTGGTGGACTCAATATAGCAGTTATTTGGAATGTACGATCTCTTTTCTCCTCCTTAGTTGTCATATTATTGGAAAATGCAGACGGTGAAGCTGGGTCTCTTAATTTTCACCCATCGTTTTGCTTATTTAATCTAATTAACTAATTAAAGAATATGAAGCGAGCAAGATACCCACGAGATGTGCTCATTCTTTTTGAATATTTTTATGTCTTAGGTATATTTCTTTGAGCCTTATGCCTTAATGCTGTCATCTTGTGGGCATTTGTGTACCTTTTCTAGGAAAAACCTTTTAATTTTTTTAAAGGGTCTCTGGCTGTTGCCTTTTGAACTTGGAAACTGCAGGTGCATGTCACATGTATGTCTTTTCTTTTCTTTCTTTTTCTTTTCGTTCTCTTGGAATTTCCATTACCAGGACATCATATTTGTTATTTGTGCCTTTTATCATTGTGATAAACCTCTAAATTTTGCATTGATATCAGAATGCTGCAAACAGGAAAAGAATCCTTGCCAGATGATGAGTCCTATGATTTAGTCATTGGCTTGCTTTTGAATGTAAATCAAATTGATTCTGCATTGAAATATTTGGATATGACATTAAAATGTGGATACATGGTTTCCATGACGGTCTTTCAAGACTGTGTACGAACTTGTGTAAGAGCAGGGAGACTCGGCACTTTGGCATCCATTATTGAAAGATGCAAGGTATCATTGGCTTTCAGAAGCAATGCTTTTGTTGCCTTAACATTTATAATTTCATAATTATTCTTTTCTTTCCAGGCAATGGATCAAAATAAAGCTTTGTCTCCGAGCTGGAGTCTAAGTAACGTAATAGTGGATGTGGCACTTCAAGCTGATCACAGTAAATTGGCTTTCTATGGCTTGGAATTTTTGGCACGTTGGATTGCTCGGGGTGAAACTGCTAGACCTCCCATTTTACTCTCCGTGGATGAAGGGATAGCTGTGGCTGCACTTGGAACAGCTGGTAGGACATATGATAATACCCTCATCGATGCTTCATGGGCAATCTTACAACGGTCATTACGCCAAAAAAGAGTTCCTGGTCCTGATTCTTACTTGGGAAAGATACACGCCCACGCTTCCCTTGGAAATCTGCAGCGGGCATTCAGTACGCTAAATGACTTTGAAACAGCATATGAACATTCATCCGAAACAGATTTAGAACTTTTCTCTCCATTCACTTCCTTATACCCATTGGTGGTTGCTTGCACTAAAGAAGGTTTTTCGACTTTAGATTCGGTAAGTTGTGATGCTTAGATATTGTTTGTCATTTGTAGTCACATGGGTCCTAGATTTGGGTCCATGTTTCTGACCACTTTTTGGAAAGAAGAAGCCGTATACATTTCTATAAAATTTTCTACTTTATTATTTATTTCAATGAAGATCTGGCTTCAATTTTGTTTGTGTTTATGATGATTTCAAAAGGTTTCATTAATATTCTGCTGTTTAATTCATGTGTTTGTTTGTGTACATCAGGTTTATTATCAGTTAGAGAACTTGAGTCATGCAGAAACTCCATATAAGTCCGTGGCTGCCCTTAATTGCATTATATTAGGTTGTGCTAACATATGGGACCTTGATCGCGCCTACCAAACCTTTGAATCCATCAGTGGAACGTTTGGTTTGACTCCTGACATTCACTCCTATAATGCTCTTATGTGTGCCTTTGGAAAATTGAAGAAGGTTGGAACATACTTTTTACTGTTATCGTACTTTGTGCATGACAATTTTGTGATGCCTCCTATAGGAGGATTTTCCTGTCTTATTTTGTGCTTGTATATCTTGTTTAAGTGGTTCAATCCTGTGTTCATTTTCGCAGACACATGAAGCGTTGAGAGAGTTTGAGCATTTGACAAGCTTAGGTGTGAAACCAAATGCCAAGTCATATTCATTGTTAGTTGATACACATCTCATTAACCGGGACCAGACAGCAGCTCTGGCTGTTATTGATGAGATGGTATGAAATTTCGTTTAAGGTTTTTTGATTTTTTTCCTGGATTTACAAAATCAGTGATTGACAATGATTTGTTGAGCAGGATATTGCTGGTCATAGCCCCTCCAAGGAAACCCTAAGAAAGGTGCGGAGGAGATGTGTTAGAGAATGTGATGATGAAAGCATTCATCAGGTGGAATCCTTGCTTCAACGTTTCAAACTCCGTTTGGTAGGTGAAAATCGCAAGGAGCTGCTTTTCAAGCTTGAGTATGGCAGTGAATATCCTTGAGCAAGGTAAGAGCCATTAGATATCATTGCTAATATTGACATCAAATTTTGCTGAAACGTGTACCTGATGCTTAAAAAGTATGTCTGGCTATAAATTAAGAGCTATTGTTATAAACTAATAAAAGCATATTCTCTCCTTTGTGCTTCCTCTTTATAAGTCCCCTGTTAATACAAGATTGATCACTCAGCTTTTATCTACCGTCCAATGTTGTCACACTGTCTCTTTACATAATGAAAGCCTAGAAAGCCAAAGCAGCCATCCTTGATGAACCTATATCTCACTGTTTAATTGTTTTTGTTCTTACAATCTTGGCTGCTTACAATCTTTGCTTCGAGTTATTGGCATATTTCTTCTCCATGTGTTAGTTTTGGAACCTCTTTCTTCTTTAGCCAATGTGATAGTTCCCTATTTTGGGGTTTGATTATTGAGTATGTTTAACATCTCACTGCTTGGTTGTGTAATTTATAAGGCCCAAAAGTGGCAAGTGTGGGCTGTGGCAAGCGGCAAGTTTGTCTCTCATTTTCATATGTTAAATTCTTGTTTAGTTATATTTTCTCTGCTTAGCGATTGACTCAGAAGTCTTCTTAGGTTGCAAGGTGGTGAAGATAGTAATCAAGATGTTAGTCTAAATACTTGCCTTGCAGATCCTGTCTTTTTATACATGATGCAAATTATGGAGGTTTGATTAGGAGAAAAAATGGGAGAATGGAGAGAAAAGAGGTAGACAATTGAGAATGGGGTTGGGATTTTTTTACTCTGTACAATGCGACTCGCAGAGTTGTTTAGTTACGATCATGTGATTCATCTTTGGTTGGTTTACTGCATTCTGAAAACAGGAGTGCATTGGGCACGATCTTGTAAGCATGTGTCAGTAGCAGTTTGTTGAGGCCAAAATGCTATGTGAATGTATGGCCTGCTTTCATGTAAATTTATCTTGGTGTGCTTCAACTATGAACATGCTAATTGCTTCATGAGCATGTGATTCACGACTAAAGTGTCAAGGTCTTAATTATTTTGGGGCAGCCAAACTGTCACACCTTTTTGTGGTCGTGTGTGGTGCTGTTGCTACACAGTCGTTAGACACATGCTTCTGATATTTAAACCATCCTTTATTGCTTGCAAAAGTATCTCATTTTGTTTATTTGATAAATACTGCAATATTTTGTTGCTTGAATTGGTGTATATGGTTCTGACCAAGTGTGATGTTGTATATGGGTGCTGACCCAGTTTCCTGTCTTCTTTTGCAGCGCGGTTTGTGTTCCTGTTACTTCTCAATAATTACGTGCAAGCGCATTCTAGTAGCAGTCAAATTTTGAAAATGGCTGGTGCATATTGTAAATTTTTGTAGTTTCAAGTTTTTGATGTGGAATGTGGGAGTATAGGTGGGAGCAATAGCGGCGGTGCTAGTTTGGGACTCTATTTATTGTGATCCTTATATTTTGGTCTATTTTTACCCCGGCTCATTCTGGAGGAAGGCATGGATGGAGATACGCAGTTGATACGTTGACTCAGGTGGTCAGTCAGGTTTCACCTATTGTGGTGGAAAGTTTGATAAGATGGTGGGCAGTAGAAAGTAGAAATGATGCTCACTTGCTTTGGGGGTAAAAAAATAAAAAACGAGAAGAAATTTTGCTCACCCTAAAGTTGAACATAAGCTGTCTGTAATGGAGTTCAGCTTAGGAACTTGTATTTTTTGGGTACCATGGAAGCTAATCTTCTAACACGCTGTTGGCTCGAAATAGCTGGACTCTTTTACTTGAAGCAAAGTTGCTATCTCTCTTTTCTAATGTATTCTTTTTTTCAAAGATCTTTTATGATGTGTTGTCACTAGGGGCGAAGGTACTCTACCGTTCAGATTGATAATGCCTCGTTTCTATAAATGTAATTGAAGGGGCGTTCAAATTCAGAAGCGGCTTGATGGTGAGTAATTGCTGTCGTTTGTTGTGCATCTGCTTCTCTACGCCGTGTGAAAGACTACCACTGAATGTATTTTAGATTTTAAGCTGCTAGGTACAAAATTATACAACAAAAGATACAAAAGCTATCACTGTCATACAGGTGGATGCCAGTCCTCTAGAGCTCAATCCCCTTATACATGGAAGGCGCGTAGTTTTTCTTAGAAGTGGACTCATAACGCTTTGCCCAATCTATTACGTCACGAGCACTACTACCTAATGAAACGAATAAGCCCAAAACAAGACCAGTTTGGGAAAATTCCATTAATGTCTTGTATGGTTAGAATGAAAAAATATATATAATTGGTATGAAAATTTTAAACGGCTAATTTTATTAAGAGTAATATATATGTAATATGTTTTTAAAAAAATTAGTACTTTTATCATGCATTTTGCGTTTAAATTAATCATGATAACTTTTGGGCCCACCATATACTCTTCAATGAGTAAAATAAACTTCCCCCTTTTTTATATATGTTGAGATAAGGAAAAGAGAATTTATTTTACTCATGATTACTTTATGATCTTATTTAATCTGTGTACAAAATAATTAATATAATATAACTACTTTTTATAAGGTTGACAATTTTAAAATTTTCATAATATTTATGGTACTTTCTTACAAACTAAACAAATTTTAACAGTTAATTTATTCGCACAAAATTTTTTTCTGACGTGTAAAATCATGTTTTTTGGGGTTAGGTCGACACACGAGGGGTCACCTTAGCTACCGATCCATGGGTTTGTGAGATAAAGGGGTTGTTTTTAGTAGGGTTGCTAATTGAGTGAGCCAACTCGTGAGTATTTAGCGTTCGGCTCGGCTTGACTCGACTCGAAGCTCGACATTTAAATGCTCGACTCGGACTCGACTCGAACTCGAATCTTACGAGCCGAGCTTGAGCAAGGTCGTGTTCGACTCGACTCGACTTGGTTGTAACTCGAACTCGAACTCGACTCGTAGTTCGACTCGAACTCGACTCGATAAAATAATATAATAATATAGTCTTTATATTATATTTATTTATTTATTTATTTATTTATATATATATATATATATATATATGAAATATAATAACAAAGAAGCAAGATAGTTGAAATGGTAAGTATTCACCTTGATGACTTCAAGGTTGTAGGTTCAAACCACATTGGCCTCATTTTTTTTAAGTGAGGTACTTTTGACTTTTAATCGAGCTGGTTTCGAGCTAACGAATGAGCTAGGCGAACGAGCTCACAAAAATTAAACAGTTTAAGTATATTCGAGATCGAGTTGAGCTCGAACACATAAAAGATATTCGAGTCGAACTCGAGCATGTATGTCCAAACTCGTTCGATCTCGAGTCGAGTTCGAACGAGTTTCGAACTATTCGAGCCGAGTTCGAACACATGTTGAGCTCGGCTCGCTCGCTCAATTAGCACCCCTAGTTTTTATATTTGGGCAGTATTGCACGCTGTTGCTTAATTTAATATATAATTATTAGTAAGGGTAATTGCATAATTACCAAGCCGCCTTCATCTCCGACATCTTCCATCTTCGATTCCATTGGATAATCTTCCAACTCCCCCGATCACAAAATGCCACTGATTCAATTTCTGCGACTAAATCATCGTCAGCCCAATTGTTGCGACCAAGCATGCCTACCAGTTTTTTCCCCCTTGTTGTTTAGAGTTTGCACGAAACTTGATTTGGTGATGCATGAATTATGTTAAATTTCCATTTGTTGTTCTTTGAATTTGTGATTGATCGATTCTTTGAATTAGGGGGTGGACACTGGAATTGAAAGGCGGTGATGGGTTATCCCGAAAACAAAAGACTGAATTGCTCTACCTCTGTGGACAACTCTTGGGCTCCTTTTTGCAACCTCGATGAACACTTGCTGGCTGAGATCCTTCTGAGGTACCTTCCAAGCCCATCCTCGAATTTTGGTGTGTTTGCAAAGCTTGGTATCGTGTTGCCTCCGGCGAATTCTTCCAAAGGAGAATGCTCTTGTGCTTAAAACATTTGTACTTCCCACACCTTAATCCTTTGGATGCATTGGAGGAGGCCGAACTCGTGCGTGATAAAAGAGTTTGTGTTCTAGCAGCCGATTCTGGGAGGAGTAACAATCTGCTTACCAGGCCCCATTTTCGTTATCTGAATTGAACGGACCGTCTGTCCATTGCTCACACTTGCAATGGCCTGCTCTTGTGCAAGTTCTTTGTGGTATAAATTTTAACTTCAACTAAATTATACACATGATCAAAATATCATCAATAAAACTTTCTTTAGATTAAATCATTAAAAAATATATAATTTGATAACAGAAGCGTACCTAAATCTACAATAGTAAAACAATTCTTAACTTTTTTAGGTTTTGGTCTTATAAATTCAGCACCTGTCCTCCAAAGCGAGAGTTTTTGAATGATAGGATACCAGAAAGAAAAACTATGGAGTGAATGAGGGGACTATAACCATCTTATAACCGTATTTATCTTTATCTTTCATAATTTCAATTTTACCCATCATAAATTAAAGATAACAAAAATGACTTCTACACATATTTATCTATACTTACCTTAAATATATAGTATCTCAACAAATTGATTTTAAATATTAATGGTTCATTAACCTTAACTTTAATAAATCAATTTAATTTAGGTCCAAACCTTAATAATAACATATGATACAATTATATACTTTTATATATATATATATATATATATATATATATATATATATATATATATACGTTCAAAATCAAACAATCTCCCACTTGGACTAAATATAGAAAGATAATTGTATATTACCTTATGAGCTTCAAAATAACATGCACTATTATTCTAAAAATAACAATCTTGTTTATTAATTTTGTTGATATAAGATCAAAGCGATTTGTGTTATATATATTGTAACTAAACCCATTCATGATCACATATATCAACATAATTAAATGATATAGATCAAGTATAGATATGTAGCATGAAAATTACATATCATTTGATTTGAACATGCCAAAATCAACTTTATGAGATCACCAAAATAAAGTGAAAGAGTGAAACATAAACCAAATACCGCAACAAAACAAACTCCCACTAAAGTAGTATATCATTAAATGATACAACCCCATATGAACAACATGCTCGTGAAAGACCTTCGGCGGTAAATTTTTACTAAGTGTATCTGCAACCATGGAGTTTGTCATAATATACTCTATAGAAACTTTACCGAAATTTTATCACTCTTTCTTTCACAATAAGGAACTTGATCTCTATATGTTTTGATTTAGATCAGCTCCTGTTGTTATTTGAATATGATATTGCAGACTGATTGTCACAAAATAACTTAAGTGGTCTTTCAATATTATTAACAATGCACAGCCCTGTGACAAAATTTTACAACCATATTCCTTGATTGGAACAAAATAACATACACCTAATAAGATTAATAATTCAAACAATGGTAAATCCCATCAAAAAGATACATAGCATAACATTAATATTTAGTCTTCGGACAAAAATATTAATTTGTAAGTAGTACTTTTAGTGTAATAATTAAATATATACAATAAATCATGTCAATAATAAACCTTATTTTGGGCCAATTTATTATTCACATAAAATCTTAATAATTATCTTATATTTATTACCACATATGAATATATAATTCTGTCAAATATTAACTTTCCTTTGGGCTGATTAATATTCACATGAATCATATACCCACAACCATCTTAATATTTTAAAATAAACTAATTTCTACAAAAGATGCTACTTTGGTAGTATATTGTAGTAATTAATAAATTTTAAAATATTAATTTAACTAAAGTATAATTTGAATTTAATAATCCCAAACATAAAAGGTTATAAAAGTATCTTTATTTGAAAATTTCTAAAATTATAATATTTTGTAACTTTATTTTTCTCATTTGATATTTTACCAAAATGGGACATTGATTTGTGAATAAATATCCCATGCACAAATTTCTTGTATTTTCCTTTCCCAACAGCTACTACAAAATTTAAAAGTTATTCCTAATTAACTTTATTCCCTCTTACAAACAAATATTATTTTAGTATCCTAAATCATTAGATCTATCGAACTAGAAGTTCCAATAAGATTTTACTTTGGGATCTATCTTTTCCATGACTAGAACAAAGGAAAATACATAATTACCATCCAAAATTAAATATAAATTAAATTAATCATCAATGATCTAATATGAAGAGACACTGATACCACTTGTTGTATAAACTTTAACTTTAACGAAATTATATAGATGATAGGAACATCATCAATAAAACCTTCTTCAGATTAAATCATTAAGAAAATAGAATTTGATAACGGAAGCGTACCTAAATCTATAATAGCAAAACGATTCTTGACTTCTTTAGGTTTTGATCTTTTAAATTCATCATCTGTTCTCCAAAGCCAGAGTTTCTTGATGATAGGATACCAGAAAGAAAAACTATGGAGCGAATTCAGGGACCATAACCGTCTTATAACCGTATTTATCTTTATCTTTTATAATTTCAATTTAATCCAACATAAATTAGAAATTACAAAAATGGTATCTACACATATTTATCCATACCATCTTAAATATATATCTCTACATATTTATCTTAAATATTAATAGTCCACATTAATCTTAACTTTAATAGATAAATTTAATTTAGGCTCGTACCTTAATAATAACATACGATACAAATATATAATTGTATATATATGTCCAAAATCCCACACTTCGATGTACGGGAATTTGTATATGTTGTGATTAATCCCGTTAACCGAAGCTGGATTGAACTGTCCTCTCCGACCACTTGCATTTGATCCTAGAATCTCCGACCACTTCAAAGTAACTTTCTTCGTGTCGTCTAACTCGCCGGGCACTTTGCAACTGGCCATCTACTCATCGGAGTTGGGAGAGAGGGTGATCTCCAACAAGGCGCCATTGGGTCCTTGCAAAAGCATTTCTTTCCGAAGCCATACTGTATTTTTAAACGGAGCTTTACATTTGGAGGCAAATCGTAATTATGTGATAAGATATGAATTCAACGACGAAACTTTCCAGACATAGAAGATGACGGGAAAACGGCGGCTTGTCGTCCTGCTTTGGTGTGTCAAAAGAACACATTCACTATGCGGAATGTGGGGAAAAGGAGATGCAGGTCTGGATGCTTGAAGATAGGTGCAGTCGCAGGTGGGTATTGAAGCATGTAGTACCGGCTGCAGCAGTGTCTGATCATGTCCTCCATGGGAAATCTCAGTTTGGTTATATGCTTAGAAGATCATGCTTTCACCCGGATATGGAATCCATTTTTGACGAGTGGCTTCCTTCACTTTCTCATATGGCATTCTTCCACAATCGTCTACCCTGGTGAACTTGTTCAAGGACATCACTGATAATGGGATAACGAAACAGGTAGCAAAGCGTCAATGGGATTTCAAGTATGTCAAGGACACAAGGACATGTTGTTTCTTTTGCCTTACTCTTGTGATTTTTATAAACCCTCGAAATGGAGTCTGATGGCAATTATGACTTTATATATATAAGTATACAGAAATACTGTTGTGCGCATCATCTGTGGGCTGTCGGATACAGATCCGGCGGCCCACGATTCAATCACCCCTCCTCCCACTTTTCAGCTGTCCCAGTCCCCGCCGCCGGCGGCCGCCCCCAGCCCCTACCCGCCGGCCGCCCACAACCCCAGCCCGCCGGCCACCCCATGCCTCCGTCCTGCTCGGCCGCCCCTGCCCCTGCCCTGCAGGCCACCCCTACCCCCGCCCTGCAGGACACCCCTGCCCCGCCCCATTGCTGCCCCTGCCCCTGCCCCGCCGCCGCCGGCCACTGGCCACCCCCGGCCCCCGCCCACCGGCCGCCCCATGCTCCCGTCCCGCCGGTCGCCCCAGCCCCTGCCCCCGCCCCTGCCAACCGCCCCATGCCCTTGCCCCCGCCCCGCAGGCCGCCCCTGCTCTCGCCCCGCCGGCCTCCACTGCTCCCGCCAGCCGCTGCCCCCACCACCCTGGCCGCACCGCGGCCTCCCCTCCTGGCCTCGCCCGGCGCTGCGGCTCCCCTCCTAGCCTCGCCCGGTGCTGCGGCTCCCCCGCCCAGTCTCGTTCAGGTGTCTACCCACCGGCCCCCGGTGAGGTCGCCGGCGGTCGCGCGGCGGGAGGAGGGAAGAAACAGGGGAGAAACAGAGGAGAAAATGGGGGGTGGTAATTTCGTAATAAAAATTTGACTCGAGCTCGACTCGAGTCAATAGTATGAAATAAATTCTTTTTAAAAAATAAAATAATTTCATAATAAAAACTTGACTTAATCTCGACTCGAGTCAATAGTATAAAATAAAGTTTTAAAAAAAATTTGAATAAAAACTTGACTCGATCTCGACTCAAGTCAATAGTATGAAATAATTTTTTTAAAAATAAAATAAAATAATCTTGTAATAAAAACTTCATTCGATCTAGATTCGAGTCAATAATATGAAAATAAATAATTTGTAATATAAACTTTATTCAATCTCGACTCGAGTCAATAGTATGAAATAAAATTTTTTCAAAAATAAAGTAATTTATTAATAAAAACTTTGACTCGATATAATATTAGGAAATTATTTTTTAAAAAAATTATTTCATACTATTGACTCAAGTTGAGATCGAATCAAGTTTTTATTAATAAAATTATTTTTTAAAAAAAATTATTTCGTACTATTGACTTGAGTCAAATTTTTATTATGAAATTTTTTTTAAAAAAAATTATTTCATACTATTGACTCAAGTCGAGATCGAATCAAGTTTTTATTAATAAATTATTTTATTTTTTAAAAAAATTATTTTGTAAGAACGAGTCAAACTTTTATTACGAAATTATTTTTTAAAAAAATATTATTTTATACTATTGACACGAGTCGAGATTGAATAAAATTTTTATTACAAAATTACTTTATTTTTTAAAAAAATTATTTCATACTATTGACTCGAATCGAGATCGAATCAAGTTTTTATTACAAAATTATTTTATTTTTTTAAAAAAATTATTTCATACTATTGACTTGAGTCGAGATCGAGTCAAGTTTTTATTACAATTTTTTTTTGAAAAATTATTTCATACTATTGACTCGAGTCGAGATCGAGTCAAGTTTTTATTATAAAATTACTTTATTTTTTAAAAAGAATTTATTTCATACTATTGACCCGAGAAATCGGCTTAAGTTTTTATTACGAAATTACCACCCCCCTGTTTTCTTCTCTGTTTCTCCACTGTTTCTTCCCTCCTCCCGTCGCGCGACCGCCGGCGACCTCACACAGGGCCGACGGGTAGACACCTGAATGCGGCCAGGCATGGGCGGGGGAGCCGCAATACCGGGCGAGGCCAGGAGGGAAAGGCCGTGGTGTGGCCAGGGTGGTGGGGGCACCGGTTGACAGGGGCAGGGGAGGCCAGTGGGGCGGGGGCAGGGGAGGCCTGCGGGGGTTGGGGTAGCCGGCGGGACGGGGCATAGGGCGGCCGGAAGGCGGGGGTCGGGGGCAGGGGCAGGGGAGGCCGGCGGGGAGGGGGCTGGGGAGGTCGGCGGGACGGTGTGGGGGCTGATTGTAGACCGTTTAAATTAGATCCAACAGTCCATATTGGGCAGCGCATATGCGCTACCAAAATAGGGCAGCCCATAGTAGCGCTGCCCTATATATAGTCTAAAATACTGTTGTACGTTGCCCTATATATAGTTGTGGAGTCTATTTAGGGGCGTCGGCACAGTGATGGCAATTGTCAAAGTAGTGATACAGAAAGACTGTGATAGTTTCGAATTTGTAACTTGTTACCATGAATTATTATTTGCTTTAATCAAATTTCACACTTTTGTAACTTGTAAATTTGTACTTGTATTCGTCATGTACAAGAAAGTTATATAAGATGGATCTCCTGGGTCTTGTTTCTGATTTATTTAAATATTATAAGAATATTAAATACAATCGAGACTGAGTTATTTTTTTATTAACTTGCCTTGATTCGATATCGGATCAATTTTAAGTAAGTCAAGCCCAAACAGAGTCAATTATATATTTACTTAACTCGAGTCGAGGCCGAGTTATTTTTTTATTAACTTGCCTCGAGCCCTGGCACACCACCCCCCCTACCGCCCTCTGTCCAGACCCAGTAGTAGCGCCTGAGTCAATAGTATGAAATAAATTTTTCAAAAAAATTATAATACAAACTTGACTTGATCTCGACTAAAGTCAATAATATGAAATAATTTTTTAAAACAAATAAAATAATTTTGTAATAAAAACTTGATTCGATCTCGATTCGATCTCGATTCGAGTTAAGAATATGAAATAAATTTTTTTAAAAAAAATAAAGTAATTTTGTAATGAAAACTTTATTTAATCTCGAGTGGAGTCAATAGT
Source organism: Piper betle (assembly GCA_033002965.1). NCBI lineage: Eukaryota > Viridiplantae > Streptophyta > Magnoliopsida > Piperales > Piperaceae > Piper > Piper betle. The sequence goes on from JAURVB010000266.1 coordinate 197,522, forward strand.
ATGAAATAATTTTTTTAAAAATAAAGTAATTTATTAATAAAAACTTTGACTCGATATAATATTCGGAAAATATTGTTTTAAAAAATTTTATTTCATACTATTGACTCAAGTTAAGATCGAATCAGGTTTTTATTAATAAATTATTTTATTTTTTAAAAAAATTATTTCGTACTATTGACTCCGGTCACTAACGTGTCAAATTTTTATTACAAAATTATTTTTTTTACAAAAATTATTTTATATTATTGACTCGAATCAATATCGAGTCAAGATTTTATTACAAAATTATTTATTTTTTTAAAAAAAATTTATTTTGTACTATTGACTCGAGTCAAGTTTTTATTACGAAATTACCATCCCCGTTTTCTCCACCGTTTCTCCCCTGCTTCTTCCCTCCTCACGCCGCACGAGATCAAGTTAAGTTTTTATTATGAAATTATTTGATTCTTTTAAAAATTTATTTCGTTATAAAAATATGACTCTATCCCAACTCGAGTCAATATAATGAAAATATTTTATTTTCTTAAAAAAATTATTTTAAAATATTAACTCGAGTAGGTACAGAGTGAAATTTATATTACAAAATTATTTTATTTTTTAAATATTTATTTTATTTTATAATAAAAACTTGACTCGAGTTTGTATCGAGTCAAATTTTTATTACGACACTACCCTCCCCTGTTTCTCACACCCCCCACCCCCCCTTTGGCCGCCCGCGGGGAGGTGGTGCAACTGTGGGCAGGGTGGGGGGGGGGAACTGCGGCTTTGGGCAGAGGCAGCGGGGGCCGCGGCACCAGGCAGGGGCAGGGGCCATGCTCGCCTAGGTGGGGGGAGTGGGAAACGAAGGGGGTTCTGCGGCTGTGGGCAGTGGAAGGTGGGGTGCCGGATCTGGATGTGGGCAGCTGGTGGGCCAGGGGCAGTGGCAGGCGGGGTGCCGAGGTGCCCGCGGGTAGCAGCGGGCAGGGTGTAGGGGTGCTCGCGGGTGGCCAGCGGCGGGGTGTCCGGCGGGGGCGGGGTGGGGGTGGGGGGCACTGACGACGCTGGGCCGCCGGATCTGGATGGGCGGCCCAGATTGCATGTTGCTGATGCGCTGTATTTTCATGCGGGCGGGGTGCAGGGGTGCCCGCGGGTGGCCGGCGGGGGGGGGGGCACTGACGACGCAGGGCTGCCGGATCTGGATGGGCGGCCCAGATTACATGCTGCTGATGCGCTGCATTTTCATGCAGCGCACAGTAGCATGCCTCTATAAGTGTATGTTGCTGCTTCATGTTGTCTGTGTCACTGTCTGGTATGCGTCGTCTCTGTTCAGATTGCAGTGATAAAAGAATGTTGCGTTTTCTTCCAATTGCAACAAAATACGTCTGCTGTCCCGAAGTTTATATAGATAGTTATATAAGGACGTCCGTGGTCAAGTGGGTATTGGACGTACGTGTAAAATATTTGTTTTATTATTTTATTTATCAACTTTTCCCCCAAACCAAGAAATATTTATGAGTTTAATTCAAAAAATAAATAAAATTGTGACAAAAACACTATTATGGCCATTAACTCTAAAAACCTCTTAATTATATATCAACATTTTTAATTTTCAATGCACGTGGAGAGGTTGCCTGCATGAAGTGGAAGGGTAGTTTTGCTGTCCTCCCCTTTCTCATTTTCCCCGCCGCCGATTAACCGACGGTGGCTACACCGCCCATCAACCGGCCGCCGGCGGACGCCATCTCGGCCGGGTAGAAACCAAGCCCTTCCTCTTCTTGTGACATCAAAAGATGGCCTTTTCATCGTCCTGCCTACCTCAACTGCAGTGGACTTCTCGCCCTCATCCAATCGCTTCCTCTTGATCCCTACGTTCTGTTTGTCTTTTTCTGCTTAGAAAGGTCCTTGCTTTTCTAGTTTGTGTTGATGAATCGATCTGCTGTGGTGTTTTTTTTTCAAGTCTTATTAGATATGGGAGTTATGGAATTTTGCTTTTATATTGAAAATGATAGAGAGGAAAATCAAGATTTGGCTCTGTGAGAAGATGACAAGCCAGTAGGGGAAGAGAGTGTTCTAGTTTTATCAATCCACTGCTTATCTCTGCGTGTAAACCGTCGTTTCATATTCCGATTGCTATGTGCCAACTACCGACTATACTTATCTCTGCGTGTCCATATCCACATAATTGGGGTGAAGCATCAAAACAGGATAGAAGGAAAAAAAATAATACGTTTATAATGATTTCTTCAATGTCTGCTTGAATTTTAAGTTGGTTTTTAAAATTTTTGTATCCTTTTTTTTTAAAAAAAATATAGTTCTAACTTCTAAGTGCAGCGTATTTGATTTACGTCATCAGGTAAAAGAACAATGATTTTGTCAAGCGCTGGGGTTATTACATTCTTCCATGATAAGGCGATATATAGGAAGAGCAATTCATTCCGTTATGTAATCAGAGGGTCTGGACTTTATGGACATGATCTTATTCAGCAAAAGGTCACTTACCCGAGAAATAGTCGTCGAAGGTATTTTAACTGTATACATACAATTGCATGTCTATATGAAATTACAAAAAAGTATGTTTGTACACTTTTATCTGGTACCTCATGCTTTAAAAAGGAGATGTGTCAGTACAATTATAAGTGGGAAGTGGGAAGTAATAGACTCCAAAACTAATGGTGTGTATGGTTGATAATTACAGTGGTGTGAAAAATTTTTATCAAATGATCTTGAATTGTATAGGTGTGAATGCTTGGATTTATACAAAGAACTTATTCCGTATCCACAGGCTTGGTCATGGCAAAAATCCATCGTGCAGAAAAGAGCAACTTTGATGATTAAAGGTGAAGATCATTCAGATACAGTAATTGTCTTGCAGCATCCGCCTGTTTATACCTTGGGAACTGGCAGTGCAGAAGAGTTTCTGAAATTTGATGTCAAAAATGCTCCATTTGTTATTTATAGGGTAGAGCGTGGTGGTGAAGTCACATATCATGGTCCTGGGCAGGTACTCACTTTTAGATACATTTTGTTGATGATCTCTGACGCGTGTTATTTTTCAACATTTATTTTCTTCAAATTCCAGACCCTCTTATTATCGCTCACTGGCCATTCATTAGTGATGTTTAGTAAACTTCCATGTTTGTGTAGGTTGCGTGTTTTAATTGTCACTGCAAGATAATATCAATGAAAAATCATTATCTAAACTTGTATTCTTTTTTTATCTATTTGTTGAGAATAACCTTGTTCCATAACACTTTGATCTCTAGATTGTGTTCTACCCTATTATCAACTTGAGGTATCACAAAACATACCTTCATTGGTACCTCAGGTCTCTTGAAGAGGTGGTTCTCCGAGTTCTGTCAAATACATTTTCGATAGAGGGTTCACGAATTGAAGGATTGACAGGTGTTTGGGTTGGTACGTGCTTATTATCAATACTAGGATCTCAGCTGAGATAAAATTCATAAATATTTCCTTTTTATGAGAAGGGAAAAGCTTTGTGTAGTGGCATATAAAATTGAATTCTGTTGAAGCATAACTAAATATAAAATGCTTGTGCTGGGGATTTTTTATTTATTATTTTATGAAAAGAAGCTGCAGGATCTGTCCGGTGAGCGTGTGTCTTTTTCTTTGCCAAAATATTGGATAGCGGAAATAAGCAATTGAAAGTATATTTGTTTTTAAGTGTTTTTTTACCAAGTGATAGAATTATTCTTACAGTCCACTTCTATTGTACTTACTACAGTAAGTTTATTGATGTTTTCTTTGTCTATACTTCTTAGAGGCAAACCATTGGAATTTAGGTTTCTCGTTGGATAACATTTCATGGATTAGCGCTGAATGTCACAACAGACCTAACTCCTTTTGAGCAAATAGTCGCCTGTGACATTCGGGATCGACAGGTTGGAAGCTTGAGTAATCTCCTGGGTATTTCAACTCACGGTAGAATTGAGTATGTACTTAACTTGATGGACATGACTCATGACTCACTGTTGAAGGAGTTTGCAGAAGTGTTTGGATTCAACTTAGAGTTCACCTCAAACTTGTACAGTTTACGGGAGCAATCAGCATATGGTTGATGATTCAAATTTATTCCACTGTGCACCACTCACCAAATTATTATGTACCTCAAGATGTCTTGTCATGCAGGTATTATCATAGTGCCAATTAAGTCATTCGTGCAAGAAGGAACGGATGGAAGGGTTTTTTATGACATTTAACCTGTCGTATTTTGCAGAGTGATTTTACAAGTTTAGAAGTAAATTTTACCTAAAAATTGAACCCATTGAATAGTCCGGTGTGGTTTATTGGGTGCAGATTGCTGAGATGTGTTCTGATTTGTCGTAGAGACCTAACCGAAGTACTTGTGTTTTGTGCAGCTAATCCTAGATCTTTCAGCAGATGCTCCAATCGCTTCAAAATAACTTTGGTGTACCTTATCGTTGGCAAGCTTGTTTTGTTACCTATCAACTGAAATGTTGGTTCACAGTTGATGTGTGGGACTAATGTGAACATGAAATGATTTCTCAGTCCATTGGCAAGACTTTGGACCCGACATTTCATGATATAGACAAGTGCTAGTAGATGGACGGTGGGCGGTGTGTAGCTTTTGGCATGTGCCGACATGCCAATATGGAGATGAACATCGATCGTTTGCTTATCATTTAGTATATGATGATTGCTTGTAGGCCTTAGCTGTGTAAATGTGTCTGTCGGAATGGGACTTCACGGTTTTCTTAATGTGTCGTAGCTCATCTTATTAGCTACTAGAGAAATTAGATTGTTGTCGCTAAGATCTTGTTACGAAGAGTGAAACAATACACGCAAGAGTCTGGATGAGCATAAATTTACTGGAAGCCGTGCTTGCCAAGTGCTTGGTAGAAGTCTGGATGAACATTTACATGGCTGATGTGAAGGATACAAAGACAACCATAGATTTGGAAAGAGTATCTATTTATGAGTCGAAAATGCAGTGTGGATGAAATTATCTAAAGCTCGAATAGAGGAACCCACGAATTCCCCTTCGTCTTTATTTGCTGCTTTCATCATCTCCTTCAACCGCCCGGCTTTCACCCTCATCTCCTCTCCCGTGCTTGTCATAACCATCTCTATCATCCTTCTCACATGCCCTTCATCAACCTCCCAGCTCTGCCCGAAAGCAATCTCCACGCACACACCCAACTCCTCTGCCAACATCTTTGAATTTGCATATTGTTCTGCAAACAGAGGCCAGCCAATGATGGGCACCCCATTCGTCAAGCTCTCAACGATGGAGTTCCACCCACAGTGGCTCAGAAACGCCCCAGTCGACCCGTGCGACAAGATCTGCAACTGGGGAGCCCACTTTCTCACCAGCAACCCTTGCCTTCTCTCTTTGATTCTTTCTTCAAACCCTTTCGGCAGCCATTCATTCCTGAACTCCTCATTGATCTCGACGCCCAATGGAGGCCTTACCACCCAGATAAAAGGAAGGCCACTTGCCTCCAAAGCATTGGCAAGATGTGTCATCTGAGAGGCAGAGATGGTGTTCATGGAACCAAAGGCTATGTAGAGAACTGAAGATCGTTCTTGGAGATCCAACCATTTGATGCATGGATCAACTTCGGTGCATCCAACTTGTTGGTATTTAGGAGATCCGTAAGAAGAAACTGGTCCAATGGCCCATACTGGCCGGCCCGTCTTCCTGGTGAAGTACCGGATTCCGGTAGCCTCAACCTCTTGCACCGTATTGAAGAGGTACCCATCTGCTCGCAGGGATGACGCTATCTGCCTTTGCAAGAAGCAAGTCCACGGCTCTCCTTCCATGGCACCGATGAGGTGGCTCGGCAGCTGCGACTTCCTCATCAACCCGGCTTCTGGGAACTCCGGCACGGCAAACTCGTCGGCGTCGGTTTTGCGGTGAGGGAGGTGCGTCCATAGGGAGAACTCCATGGCCATGCCGTATGCACCGCTGGTGATGAACACGGTGGTAAATACACCCAGCCGCTTTGCGACGTCCACTGCCCATCCGACGAGGAAGTCGACCACCACGCAGACGGCGTCGGGGCCGTGTGCGGCGCAGAGACCGGCGAGGAAGTGCTCGAAGGCCGGCCGGAGGGACTGGGTGGCCTCGAGGAGGGTGAGCCAGAGGTGGGGAGGCAGCTCGAAAGTGTTGAAGCTTCCCGGTGGGATGCCATGTTTTGGCCCATCAAAGGGGAGCTCGAAGAAGTGGATGATGGTATCGGTGGTGGTATACAGGGGCTTGGTGAGGTGGGTGTGCACAAGAGTGACGTTGGTGGAGCTGTTTCGATTCTTGATCTTGTTGGCGACGGCCGTGAAGGGAGTGACATGGGTTACGCCCATGAAGGGGAAGAGAACCACTTCTTTCATTTCCTGCGATTGATGATCCTACATCTTCAAACCATGCTGGCGGTATGGAGCGTTGCAGAAGATTTGATAAGGTTGTAGATAGATAGATTAAAGGGGTACATGAAACATACTCATTCTCAGATATATATAGAAGATTTGAGTTGACGAGACGTCGCCAGCTGTTTTGCCGACGTATGCATAATAAATATCCACCGCATAATACTTGAGGGGACGTCGCCAGCTGCTTTGCACTTTGCCCACACATGCATAATAATAATTTAGCCGCCATTGTTTTTGACATTTAATATATTAATCTTAATATGGGTTGTGCCTACGTATACATATTATATATATAGAAAAATATTACTATGGGCTGCATCAAAATGCAGCCCATTTATAACTTATTAGCGTGGACCGTCGGATCTTGATCCGACGGTCTGCAACCAAACTACCTACCCACCCATTCACCCACTGTTAGACTGACCAGTCCGACCCGCTCGACTCGCCAGACCCGCTCTCCCGCCCGCGACCGCCCCGCCCTTCTCGCCCGCGATCGCCCGACCGCGGCCTCGCCCCCTGCCGGCGGCCCTGCCCTGTAAAACCCACGATTCGAGTTAGGGTTTTATATTCAGAACCGGTCGGGTCGACCGTTATTTTTCGAGTTGAGTCAGTTTCAGGACACGTGTACCGAGCCGACGTCGGTCGCGTGTATGAGCTATGAGGGTCATGCGTACCCAAGTATATGATGATAACGTCATGAACACAGCAGAACAGAATGAGTTATCAGAATATATGAGAGTATGCCAGTGATTTTTTTTATTATTTTTATATATAATGGATCGTAGAATTAGTTTTAGGCCGTTTACCGCGTTAGGACGCGTTACGGGCATTTCGGGTGGGTTGATAGTTCTAGAGCATATCATTATGATTTTTTGTGTGTTGTTTGATTTTACGGGATTTTTCCCAATTTTTATGAATTTTTTAGGATTTAATATGACTTAGTTATTATACTTTGACTCGAGCCGGAGACGAGTCAAGTATTATTTACGAGTTTGCCACCCAACCTTTCTTCTCCGCCGACCTTTTCTCCCCACGCCCAAACCCTCATGCCGCGCCGCCACTGTTCGCGCGCCACCGCCGCCGCTGTCGGCGCCGCCCGGCCGTCGACCGACGCCGCCCAGCTCGGCGACGGCGTCGCCCTGCCGCCCCGACTAGGTCCGGCCCTCATCGGACCGCCGTGACGCGAGGAAGCCACGCCGCGACGCCGCGCCCGCGTTGCACTTCCGTCGCCGATTCCGCCGCCGGCGACCATCGCCGCCGCGATCAGGTCGGTCGCCTCAGCACCACCGACCACCCAGCGACCCTCCTCGACCGGAACGGAGGCCGTCGCCACCGTGGCCGGCCGGATCTAGCGACCCATCGCCGCCGGCCCTGTTTTAGCCGTTTTCCGGCGAGCCACCACCTCCGTTGGCCGCGTCGACCTCGTAGATGAGTCGGGCTCGCCGAGCCGGTTCCGAGGGTACCCAACACGACCCCTTTCCGACCAGTAGACGCCGCCGGCGATTGTCGCCGGAAAACCACCGGAAGTCGCCGGAAAACCGCCAGTAGCTGCCGGAAAACCGCCGGAAAATCGGAATTTCTGGAATTCGCCGGAATTCACCGGATCTTCCGCGGGGCTCACCCAGTGGAGCCCGATCGAGCTTCGGACGCCGATGAGCGCCGAATTTGAGCTCCGAGACGCGCGACGGAACCCTAGCCGTCGCCGATTGCCGACGACGTGAGGTATAATTACCTCCGATTGATTTATTTAAAATTGATGATAATTGTTAGCATAGCATGCTAGGGTTGATTAATTATCATGATTAATGTCTTGACCATGAATAAAGTAAAGATGTGCATGATGAGATTATTAGTTAATGAATGTAAGTGATCTAATGAGATGAATTGTGTATGAGCATGTTAATCTAGTACGATGCAACTTAGAAGAACAGAATAAAATATGGTATGAATAGTTTGAGTTAGGATTATTTACTCTTATAATTATCTGATTGTTATTTTGATGGATGATCTCGTGGTTGCATTGTGATGTGATGTCATTGAGTTTCGATGCATCATTTAGTTAGCGGGCGTTAGTATTTAGTTTTGATGTGTAGGTACGGAGTAGGAGCTCGCCGCCTAGGCGCGATGACACGCTTGGAGCTTCTACCAGGTCCGTTTAGGACTCGTCTTGTTTTACGCTTTTCTATTGTATGTTTATTTTATTATCTGCAGGACGGGTTAAGTGGCGTTTTATCGGATCCCACTTAACTCGGGCCATTTAACCGAATATTTTCCGGATTAATAACCCCTCGAGGATGAGATCCCTCGAGGATGATTTCGAAAACAAGATCCACCACAAGTTGCCTTCGGGCCTATTATATGAATCCCTTCCCAGGCCTATATATATAGTTTTATCGAGTTTTCAGTGAGACGAGAGATGGAGAAACCGACTGCACGTACCATGCAGAGGATGCCGTGACAGTCAAAGCGGGCTCTGGATTAGTGCCAGCGGACTGTTCCATTCCCGAGGGATCCTGACAACTCCGCGTTTGAGTTCCTCACACCCGGAGAACGTGGAGGTTTACGGGTACTGTTTAGTACAGCGCATGTCCGGACTTGTGGTTCAAAGGGTACTAAAGGCGACTGCCTGAGAGTACTCGGCCTTCGTGCTCAAGGCCAGGAGAAATATGGAGGTAAGGAGAGGGCTTAGGATAAAGTTTCACGAGAAGTACTGAAAAAGAAGTGCTGAGAGTAGCACAGTACCAGCAGCAGTAAGTTCGGGATGCTACCGGGTCTGCAGCCCAGTGGCTCCTCAGTAGTGCCCTTCAGAGTGTTCACGTGGAGTATGATGTTTTCTTTCAGATGAGAGTTTGCTCTCATAGCCAGTTTGTTATAGTTATTTTATTTTCCGGACCAGTAACGCTTGTTACTGACGTGTTTCTTATATATATGTAGGTGATAAGCACGAGATGGATGAGCCAGCTTGGACGGAGGAGCAATGAGGTCTTGTGCACATACACATGTTAGATTTCTGAATGTTTAATATTGTATTATTATGTTATTATATTGTGAATGACATGAGTAAATGTTTGAGCATGATGATATGATGTGAATGAAATGCTAAGACACGATAATAGAATGCAAAATATGATCAGAGTTGCGCAGCAGAAGCGTAGTGGGTTGAGACCCAAGTTCAGAATGAATACGATATATAGATTAGATTATGTGTGAATGAAATTGTTGATATATGCTATATATATTTGTATATATATTATTTTGACAGGGTGGCCCCTAATTGCACTTTTAGGGGAGACTCTGTCAGTTTTATTTCAGAATTTTCATCGATTTTGCTCGTAATTGTGATGGTGTGAAATTTAATTTGCATGTCATTCATGTAGTACCATGTTAGGATTTTGTGCATTTATTCATTCATGACGAGATCGTATCTTCATCTTAAGACGCCGAGATTGGATCCGCATGAGTTAGGTTCGGGTTAGCCGACCTAACCGGGGCCTGTAACATGCCGGTTTGGTTCACGAGCGTGAACCGGATTTGGGGTGTTACAACATTGGTATCAGAGCCACTCTCGGCCGATTAAGATGTATGATACTTTTATAGGTGATGTGTGTGCAAAGACTGCTCCAAGTCCAGCTGGCAGGTATGTTTCTGTTTATTTTCCTTACATGCAGATTCTTATTGATAAGTTGTTTGGACAACAGTGTATTCAGGACCTTATTAGAAGTGTGTGGAATTAGCCTTAGTTAAGTTGACATGCCATATATGGATTGTTATCATGATATCAGATTGCTTGCCCAGTTAGATGTGAGCAGGGAATGTTGTAGTACTAGCAAAGGTATAATGGGTATAAAGTCTTATTTTATACCACATTCGGACGTTAGCAGATGTGAGCAGGAATCTGACAAGATTGTCTTGATGGGCTTAGAGACCCACTAGTTCTGTCCATCGCATAAGTGAATTAGATGATTGACTAGATGTTAGTGTCTTGCATGTCACCACATTAGTCCTGTTTCCATGAGACATGGTGTACATGATAGGAATGAGTAAAAAAAAAAAAAAAAATAAAATAAGGAGCTTGAAGTATAGAGATATTAGCAAGTTAGTTGGCACATGAGATGAGCCACTTCCAGGAGATAGTGATGAATGAGGATGAGTAGTGTAGTGGATCGACAGTTTGATTAGCACTTCACCGCATCCTCCTCTTCCACTAGTTTATGACCTATGGGCAGAAGTTTTGACTTCCTTTTGCCCGACATAGGTCTTGATATGACGAGGAAAAGATCAGGACTACCATCGCCTGTGAGATTAGTTATTTGACCAGATTCTACCAGAGATAAGGTGCCAGACCAGTGATTACTGTGTGAGGACCAATTAACAGTGATAGAAGCAGCCACTCTAAATTTCAGGAGATCAGAGTGGGGTTTAGCATAGGTTGACCATCATATGTGTCAGTATCATGATCCAAACCCCTCTGGATCAGACACGCATGATTGGACAACCTGAACCGAGTTAATAGCAGCCAGGATATGGCAGAGATAGTAGTAGATTTACGATGCATATGAGTAGGATTAGATATTTCTGCATCTAGGTAGTGCACAACCGCCGACCGAGTGCACAACCACCGACCGAATGCACAACCACCGACCGAGTGCACAACCACCGACCGAGGTGCACAACCGCCGACCGAGGTGCACAACCGCCGACCGAGGTGCACAACCGCCGACCGAGTTGCACAACCGCCGACCGAGTTGCACAACCACCGCCCGAGGCGCACCACCGCCGTCCGAGATTCACTACCACTGACCGCAGACGCACTACCGCCGTCCGTGTATTGTTCATCCGCCGACCGATTAGATTAGTTAGATCTTAATAGGAACAAGATATAGCTACAATGGAAATTAGCAGAACAGAGAAGAGTTAGGAAAAGTGGAGTTATTTGGATGAGATAGCATAGGATTTGACTATACAGCTCTCTTGCAATTATTATTTTGACTTGACACCCTTGGGTCAGATGTATATTGCAAGATAACCCCATCAGACACGGTTAGTTACAGTCTCATAGAGATGCGTATGGACAGAATTAAGGAACATGACAGAGTGACCTCCAGATGGGACGGTCACAATGATCAGATTGTGTAGATTACATGCATCCATGGGTCACAACCAACATACATAGATGAGATGATTGGTACATGGACACATGCAGTTTAACCCATGAAGCGATGGGCCAGTAGGCGATAAGGGTTAGACTTGTATTAGAGTATTGGGCATGGATAGAGGGTTCAGTGAGGAAGTGTCTTTCTAGAGAGATAGCGATCCCCTTGTGTTTCGCCAGCACAATTAGGTCCTTACCTTGAGACATAGGGTTGAGCCCTACCCTGAGTGTAGAGGTACCTTTATGATACTGATTAGGGTTTATAGTATAGGTATATGTTGTAGACTGATCTTCCGATGAGGATTCTACCCCAGCATGAGAGCGATGTAGACAGAGACTTCAGACAGCACAGACCATGCTGACCAGACGAGTGATATCAATGTATGCTCATCTTTGATTGATAGCTTTGCTTGAGAGTCTACCACAGCGGTAGTAGTCATGTGAGTCAAGATTAGTACTACAAATCGGTACGGGACGGCAGGTCACACACCACTGAAGAGCGGACGAGACACGTGTCGAACGGCATACTCAAGCATCCTAACGCAATAAACAGCCTAAAACTAATTCTACGATCCATTATATATAAAATAATTAAAAAAAATCAATGGCATACTCTCATATATTCTGATAACTCATTCTGTTCTGCTGTGTTCATGACGTTATCATTATATACTTGGGTACGCATGACCCTCATAGCTCATACACGCGACCGACGTCGGCTCGGTACATGTGTCCTGAAACTGACTCAACTCAAAAAATAACGGTCGACCTGACCGGTTCTGAATATAAAACCCTAACTCGAATCGTGGGTTTTACAGGGCAGAGGCCACCGGCAGAGGGCGAGGCCGCGGCGGCAGGCGGCGAGGCCGCGGTGGGGCGATCGCGGGCGGGGCGGGAGGGCGGGTCTGGCGGGTCGGGCGGGTCGGACGGGTCCAGCGGGTCGGTCCAATAGTGGGTGGGTGGGTGGTTTGATTGATCCGACAGCCCACACGAGGCAGCGCATTGGCGCTGCCAAAATAGGGCAGCGCACTGTAGCGCTGCCCTATATATATATATATATATATATTCCATCTATGGTGCGCTGTATGGTTTTGCAGCGCACCATGCGATGCTCTCATTCAATGCTCTCATTCAATCTACCCACCTACCCTCAGATGGACCCGCCTACTTGCTCGATGGACCTACCTGACCCACCAGACCCGCCCTCCTGCCCGCGACCGCCCCGCCCCTCCCACCCGCGACCGCCACGCCCACCGCACCACCGCCTGCCGCCGTGGCGCGCCCCCGGCTTCCGCCTCCAATTGGGGCCCCAGTCCACCGCCCTCCTCCCCCCGCCCGGTGATGGCGGAGTGCGGGGGCGGGAATCGGCGGTGGCAGAGGGGGGGTTGGCGTTGCAGCTGCGGCGGCAGGCGATGGCCGGGCGGGCGGTGGACAGGGGGCCCCGACTGTGGGCGAGAAGCCGGGCAGGGCGGGGGCCACGGCGGCGGGCATTGGCTCGGTGGGCGGGGCGGTCGCGAAGCGGGAGGGCGGGTAGGCGGGTCCATCAGAGTGTTGGTGGGTGGATTGAACGAGAGCCGCTAGATTTTGATCCAGCAGCTGTCGTTAATGCAGCGCATGGGGCGACTGCAAAACCATGCAGCGCACCATAGCAAATTTCTATATATATATAGTGCATTGTTATTGTTTGTACCTTATTTTAGCAGCGCATGTGCGCTGCCCCATGTGGACCATTCGATCTAATCTAATGGTCCACAATAAACTCCCCCCCCCCCCCACACACACACACACACAAATTTTCAGCCACTCCACCGGCCACCCCATGCACCCGTCCCGTTGGCCGCACCTGCCCCCGCCCTACAGGCCGCCCCTGCCCTCGCCCCGCCGCTACCCCTACCCCGGCCGGCCTCCCCTGCCCCTACCCCTGCTAGCCATCGCAGCCGCTCGTCCTCGCTCGTAGTTGCCTCCCCACCCTCGTGATTCCCCCCCCCCCCCGCCCTGCCTGCAGTCGCGGCCCCCTCTGCATTCCCCACCACCTCTGTGCCCCTTGCTCGCAACGGCCGCCACACCCTCGCCATTCTCCCAAATCCTCCCCCCTGCGGGTAGCCGGTGGCGAGGTCGCCGGCAGTGGGGTGGCGCGTGAAGAGAGAGCAAGGGGGTGGAAAGGGGAGGGTAGAATCGTAATAAAAACTTTACTTAGTCCGAGACTCGAGTATATTACGAAATAAATTTAAAAAATAAATTTTTTATAATAAAAACTTTACTCGATCTCGCGCGAGATCGAGTGAATATTACGAAATAAATTTTAAAAAATAAAATAATTTTATAATAAAAACTTTATTCGGTCCCACACGAGACCGACACCGCTCATTTCCTAACAGGCCCATCCAACCCCTAAGCGGCGACATTGTTGGCCAGCGGGATGTCGGTGCCAAGGTCGCCGGCAGGGGTGGCGCACTAAAACAAATGAGGAAGAAACAGGGGAGAGTATTTTGGTAATAAAAATTTTACTCAATCGGACTCTAGTTAATATTACAAAATAAATTTAAAAAATAAAATAATTTCATAAAAAAATTTGACTCAGTCTCAACTGAAGTCAAATTAATATTATTGAATAATTTTTTTAATAGAATAATTTCGTAATAAAAACTTGACTCGAGTCGGGATCAAGTCAATAATATGAAATAAATTTAAAAAATATAAAAATTTTGTAATAAAAACCTGACTTGATCATGTGTGGGAACGTGGAGTGGGCCGCGGCTGCGGGCGGGGCAGGGGGTGGGACTGTGGCAGGGGGAATCACGAGGGTGGGGAGGCGGCTACGAGCGAGGGCGTGGGGCTGGGGCAGGGGCAGGGGGCTAGGGCGGGGGCTAGGGTGGGGGCAGGGCAGGGGCGGCCGGTGGGCGGGGGCCGAGGGCGGCCGGTGGAGTGGCTGCAAATTTTTGTATGGGGGGGGGGGGTGATATTTTGATCGTGGGTCGTCAGATCTAGATCCAACGGCCCGCGATTAAAACACTACCAGTGCACTGCATTTTCACGCAGCGTACTGTAAAATTATTATTATTATTATTATTATTATTATTATTATTATTTTATATATATATATATAGGGGCAGCTACTATGCGCTGCCCCCTTTTGGCAGCGTTTTTACGCTGCCAAATGTCGGCCGTTGGATCAGATCCAACGGCCGACATTAATTTTCCCAAAACCCCCTCCTCCCCCCTTTTTTTCTTTCCTTTTGTGCCCTTTGGCCGCGCCCTCCGTCGCCCCGTCGGCCTCCGGCCCTCCGCCGCCCCCTCGGCCTCCGGCCCTCCGCCGCCCACTCGGCCTCCGGCCTTCCGCCTCCTGCCAGACCGCCCGACCGCCGGCCGCTGCCCGTTGCCGCCCCCTGCCCTCGGCTCGCCGCCCCCCTACCGCTGTCTGCTCCAGGCCCGCCGCCCCCCTTGTAACCGTCCCGTCCACCCCCGCCCTCAGCCCCTCCCCACCCCCGCTGCCGCCCTCCTCACCCCCCCCCCGAAGCCCCCGGCAGCCCCCCGCACCCGGCCCCTCGCTCCCCGCCCCAAGCCACTGCCGCCCTTCTCCCCCCCCCACCGCCGCCCCCACGCCCCCGCCCCCCTCGCACCCGACGCCCCACCCTCGGGATCCCCCAACCCCCCCCCCGGCGGGCGGTCGCCGGCGAGGTCGCCGGCGGTGAGGCGACGCGGGAAACAAAGGGGGGAAGAAACAGGGGAGGGTAATACGGTAATAAAAAGTTTACTCGATCACGTTCGAGCCAAATTTTTATTATAAAATAAATTTAAAAAATATAAAATAATTTCGTTATAAAAATTTGACTCAATCCCGTCCTGAGGTAAGTTTTTATTATGAAATAAATTTTTTAAAAAATAAAATAATTTTGTAATAAAAAATTTACTCATAATAGTGGGTAGTTTCGTAATCAAAACTTGACTCGGTCCCTCACGAGACTGAGTCCAGTTTTTATTATAAAATAAATTTATTACAAAATAAATTTTGAAAAAATAAAATAATTTTGTCGTAAAAATTTGACACAGTCCAACTCGAGTCAATACTATAAATAAATTTTTAAAAAATAAAATAATTTTATAATAAAAACTTGACTCGGTCTGATCCAAATTGAGTTAAATTTTTATTATAAAATTATTTTATTTTTTTAAAATTTATTTCGTAGTATTAACTTAAATTATGACCCCGAGTCGATTCCGAATTAAATTTTTATTATGAAATTATTTTATATTTTTTAAATTTATTTTATAATAAAAATTTGGCTCGAACGTGATCGAGTAAACTTTTTATTACCGTATTACCCTCCCCTGTTTCTTCCCCCTTTGTTTCCCGCGTCGCCTCACCGCCGGTGTAACACCCCAAATCCGGTTCACGCTCGTGAACCGAACCGGCATGTTACAGGCCCCGGTTAGGTCGGCTAACCCGAACCTAACTCATGCGGATCCAATCTCGGCGTCTTAAGATGAAGATACGATCCATCATAAACGAATAAATGCGCAAAATCCTAACATGGTACTACATGGATGACATGCAACCTAAATTTCACACCAACACAATTACAATCAAAAATAGTAAAAATTCTAAAATGAAAGGAACAGAATTTCCCCTAAAAATGCAATTAGGGGCCACCCTGTCAAAATCGTATATTCAAACATATATACGTATAGCAACAATAGCAGTCACACATACTTCTGATCTATTATATTCATCATTCTCTGAACTTTGGGTCCTAACCCATCACACTTTTGCTGCGCTACTCTGATCATTTCACATTCTATCATGTCTCATGCATTTGAACATGTCATTCACAATATAATAACATAATAATACAATATTAAACATTCAGAAATCTAACATGTGTGTGCACAAGACCTCATTGCTCCTCCGTCCAAGCTGGCTCATCCATCTCGTGCTTATCACCTACATATATATAAGGAAAACGTCAGTAACAAGCGTTACTGGTCCGGAAAATAAAATAACTATAACAAACTGGCTATGAGAGCAAACTCTCATCTGAAAGAAAACATCATACTCCACGTGAACACTCTGAAGGGCACTACTGAGGAGCCACTGGGCTGCAGACCCGGTAGCATCCCGAACTTACTACTCTGCTGCTGGTACTGTGCTACTCTCAGCACTTCTTTTTCAGTACTTCTCATGAAACTTTATCCTAAGCCCTCTCCGAACCTCCATATCTCTCCTGGCCTTGAGCACGAAGGCCGAGTACTCTCAGGCAGTCGCCTTTAGTACCCTTTGAACCACAAGTCCGGACATGCGCTGTACTAAACAGTACCCGTAAACCTCCACGTTCTCCGGGTGTGAGGAACTCAAACGCGGAGTTGTCAGGATCCCTCGGGAATGGAACAGTCCGCTGGCACTAATCCAGAGCCCGCTTTGACTGTCACGGCATCCTCTGCATGGTACGTGCAGTCGGTTTCTCCATCTCTCGTCTCACTGAAAACTCGATAAAACTATATATATAGGCCTGGGAAGGGATTCATATAATAGGCCCGAAGGCAACTTGTGGTGGATCTTGTTTTCGAAATCATCCTCGAGGGATCTCATCCTCGAGGGGTTATTAATCCGAAAATATTCGATTAAATGGCCCGAGTTAAGTGGGATCCAATAAAACGCCACTTAACCCGCCCTGCAATAATAAAATAAACATACAATGGAAGAGCGTAAAACAAGACGAGTCCTAAACGGACCTGGTAGAAGCTCCAAGCGTGTCATCGCGCCTAAGCGGCGAGCTCCTACTCCGTACCTACATATCAAAACTAAATACTAACGCCCGCTAACTAAATGATGCATCAAACTCAATAACATCACAATCACAATGCAAGCATCCATCAACATAACAATTAGAAAATCATAAAAATTAATTAATCCTAGCTCATCCTATTCATACTAATTTTATTACGTGTCTGTAACTTATGTCGTGGTCACTTATCATGCTCTGACCTGATCTACTTCATTAGATTGCTTACTCTTCACTCACACTTAATCTCATCATGCAACTCATCGTTTCATCCATCATTAAACATTAATCACATCACTAATCGTAAATATGAAAATAATTCTACCCATCCTATTCCTACCAATTTTATTGTATTTTTCCTAAGTTACATTACTCGATTATCATGCTCAATTTACTTACTTCATTAAATCACTTAACCTCCATAAACTATCAATCACATCATAAACCAATCCTAGCATGCTGTGCTAACAATCATCATCAATTTTAAATAATCAAATCGGAGGTAATTATACCTCACGTCGTCGGCAATCGGCGACGGCTAGGGTTCCGTCGCGCATCTCGGAGCTCGAATTCGGCGCTCCTCGGCGTCCGATGTTCGATCGAGTCCAACTGGGTGAGCTCCGCGGAAGATCCGGTGAATTCCAGCGAATTCCAGAAATTCCAATTTTCCGGTGGTTTTCCGGCAGCTACTGGCGGTTTTCCGGCGACTTCCGATGGTTTTCCGGCGACAATCGCCGGCGGCGTCTACTGGTCGGAAAGGGGTCGTGTTGGGTACCCTCGGAACCGGCTCGGCGACCCCGACTCATCTATGACCTCAGCGTGGCCAATGGAGGCGGCGGCTCGCCGGAAAACGGCAAAACAGAGCCGGCCGCGATGGGTCGCTAGATCCGGCCGGCCACGGTGGCGACGGCCTCCATTCCAGTCGGGGAAGGCAGCTGAGGGGTCGAGGACGTCGAGCCGACCACCTGATCGTGGTGGCGACGGTCGGCGGCGGCGCGATCGGCGACGCGACCAAAACCTTGCCGCGGCGCTACGCACGGCGATTCCGGCGTCACGGCGGCCCGATTGGGGCCGGACTTGGTCGGGGCAGCATGGCGACGCCGTGGCTGGGCCGGGCGGCGTCGAACGGCGGCCAGGCGACGTCGGCCGTGGCGGCGGTGGCGCGCGAACAGGGGCGGCGCGCGGCAACGTTCTGGGGAAGAAAAGGTCGGGAAAGAGGAAGGAAAGGGCTGGTGGCAATTTCGTAAATAATACTTGACTCGTCTCCGGCTCGAGTCAAGTATAATAACTAAGTCGTATTAAATCCTAAAAAAATTCATAAAAATCAGGGAAAATCCCGTAAAATCAAACAACACCAAACATCGTAATGATATGCTCTAGAACTATCAACCCACCCAAACTGCCCGTAATGCGTCCTAACGCGGTAAGCGGCCTAAGACTAATTCTACGATCCACTATATATAAAAATAAAATTAAAAAAACTAACTGGCATACTCTCATATATCTGATAACTCATTCTGTTCTGCTGTGTTCATGACGTTATCATCATATACTTGGGTACGCATGACCCTCATAGCTCATACACGCGACCGGCGTCGGCTTGGTACACGTGTCCTGAAACTGACTCAACTCGAAAAATAACGGTCGACCCGACCGGTTCTGAATATAAAACCCTAACTCGAATCGTGGGTTTTGCAGCCGGCGACCTCGCCGGCGACCGCCCGCCGGGGGGGGGTGAGTAGGGCGGCAGCGGGGGTGGGGAGGGGCTGAGGGCGGGGGTGGACGGGACGGTTACAAGGGGGGCGGCGGGCCTGGAGCAGACAGCGGTAGGGGGCGGCGAGCCGAGGGCAGGGGCGGCAACGGGCAGCGGCCGGCGGTCGGGCAGGAGGCGGAAGGCCGGAGGCCGAGTGGGCGGCGGAGGGCCGGAGGCCGAGGGGCGGCGGAGGGCCGGAGGCCGACGGGGCGACGGAGGGCGCGGCCAAAGGGCACAAAAGGAAAGAAAAAAGGGGGGGAAGGGGGTTTTGGGAAAATTAATGTCGGCCGTTGGATCTGATCCAACGGCTGACATTTGGCAGCGTAAAAACGCTGCCAAAAGGGGGCAGCGCATAGTAGGAGTTTGTTATATATATATATATATATATATATATATATATATCCACCACGTAATAACAATTTAGCCTACCTCTAAAATAAAAACTAGCAGTGAACCAAATTGTAAACCAACCCATCCTTTTTATTTTTATTTTACTTCCAAAAGAGGCTGCAGCTTGGAGTTTTCAATAGGGTTGATTTTACTTCACTATTTTGATTTTTTTCTAGTGCATAATTTCGAATTGTTGAAACTTGAAGAATCTATATACTATGCCACCGTCTTTACATACTTCATCAACATATAAATATCAATCAAACTAATTCATAAATTTAATCCCCTTCCATCATACAACTAAATAAATATATTTTAGCTCGGAGGTATGTTAAAATTTTTATTTATCAAGTCAAGTCAATCTAGTAATTTGACAAAAATTTGTATTCGGATTGATTCAAATATTTCAAATCCACCTTAAGTTAGTTCGATTTTTATTTATTAATTCTCATTTTTTTATAGTTTATACTAATTTTAAATTTTAAAAATCAAAATATCTAAAATTGACATTATTATGCATATATAGCAACATAATCATGCATATTTGTCTTTAAAATTATTTTATATTATGTTATTTAAAAATTTTGATTTTGATTGAATTTTTTAAATATGTTATATAAAATATAAAAATCTTTTTTTAAAATAAAATATCAAATTTTAAATTAAGCCGGATGAAATGAAGCCAGATAAAATATCAAATAAAATATGCATAAGCCTCCTATCTACAAGATATAAGTCAAATATATGAAAGTCAAGTCAAATTATACGAAGTAGGGAAGGTGTAAAACCCGTGACTCAAGTCAGAGTTTTACGTTACCGAACCAGTCGGTTCAACCGTTGGTTTGAGTCGAGTCAGTTTCATGAACTGCGTGCTGAGTCGAAGCCAGCTGTGAGTTATGAACGATGAGAGTCAAGTGTACCGGAATATATGATGATAACCTCGAGGAGATGGTGAGAGATGAGTTATCAGAATATATGAAAGTATGCAGTATTTCTTATCTTTTATATGTTTGATCGTATAAATAGTTTTAGGCCGAATAACGCATTAGGACGCGTTGGATTATATTCGGGTGGGTTATTAGTTATAGAGCATGTCATTTGGATGTTGTTGTGTTTGTTTTATTTTATGTGAATTTTTCCATATTTTTCTAGATTTTTTTTAGAATTTATTACGAACTAGTTATTATTTTGACTCGAGTAGGAATCGAGTCAATACTTATTTACGAGTTTGCCACTAGGAGGGTTTTTCTCCTTTCCCGACACTTCCCCTCCCAAAACCCTTGCCGCCCACTATCGTCGCCACTGCCGCCGCCGCACTGCCGCCGATCGACGCCGCCCCGCCCGCCGTGCCGTCGCCGTGCCGCCCCGACCAACCCCGGCCACCGTCTCGCCGCCACGACGGCGGAATCGCCCCACGAAACCGCCTCGGCCGTCGCCACTCCGAGCCGGATTCCGCCGTCGTTCGGTCGCCGTCGCCGCCGCTGTGACCACCAGTCTCACCCTCTCGCCGTCGCCGACGTTTCCCCCATCATCCCGACCGCCGTCGAGGCCGGCCGGAGTCCCGATCGGAGCACGCCGCCGCCGCCACCCACTTTCGACGCCGCCGCCGACAGCCATCGCCGCCCCGGCTACCCTGTTTGACACCACCATCGGACCAAGCTCGTCGAGCTGGTGCCGATAGACCCCCTGATTGCTCCGTCCCGAATCATCGCCGGAAAATCGCCGGAATCCGCCGGAAACCGCCGACACTCGCCGGAAAACCGCCGGAACCGCCGGAAAATTGGATTCGTGGGAAATTCGCCGGATCATCCGCCGAACGCACCCGGTCCAATCTGATCGAACTTCGGACGCCGCTAGGTGCCGAATTCGAGTTTCGAGCCACGAAACGGAAACCCTAGCCGTCGCCGATTTTCGACGACGCGAGGTATAATTTATTTTAACTTAATTATTTGAAAGTATTAATTATTAGAATTGCATGCTAGGATTGGTGAATTGTGTGTTATAATAATATATATAAATGTAGATTTGATTAAGGATAAAATATGAAATTTGTTTGATTAAGTGGTGTTAAAAATGGAGGCTAAGAAACCAATTAGGGTAACTAGGTAATGATCATGATCTAATGCAAACTAGCCTAAGTAGACTTGCTAGAATTGATATAGGTTGATGTGTGTTGATTGATGCGTGATTGTGTTGATTGTGCGTGCATGCTATAGGATGTGTGATTCATCATGCGGGCGTTAGTTTTTAGCTTGATTGTGTAGGTACGGTGTAGGAGCTCGCCGCCTAGGTGCGTGGACCCATTTGGAGCTTTTACCAGGTCCGTTTAGGACTCGTTCTCTATTTTTATGCTATTCTATTGTGTATTTGATTTATCATGTGTAGGACGAGTTAAGTGGCATTTTATCGGATCCCACTTAACTCGGGCCATTTAGCCAATCGTTCTTTTTTGGATTAATAACCCTCGAGGATGAGATCCCTCGAGTTTGTTTTCGAACTTCAGATCCAGCTCACGTTGCCTTCGGGCCTATTGTATAAATCCCAACCCAGACCTATATATATGTATAGTTTTCGCGTTTTGTGAGAGATTGAATGAGGGAAATCCGACTACCGTGCTACGCGAGCGGGCACGTGTGAGTCGATAGTGGGCTCTGGAATGGTGTACGAGCCGTTTCATTCCCGAGGGATCCTGACAACTCCACCTTTGAGTTCCTCAAACCCGGAGAAGTGTGGAGGTTCACAGGTACTGCATTGCAGCGCATGTCTAGACTTGTGGTTTCAAAGGGTACTAAAGGCGACTGCCTGAGAGTGCTCGGCCTTCGTACTCAAGGCCAGGAGTAATATGGAAGGTGCAGAGGGCGGAAAGGAATGAGATTTGATGCGAGAAGCGATAGAGAAATGGCCAAGGTATGAGAATGAGAAAGAAAGGGGGACGCTGTCGACCCGAGGGCGACGGCTCCCATAGGTGCCCTGATGAGAGTTCTTGAGGAAGTATATGGTTTTCATTCAACAGGAGAGTTTGCTCTCCTGTGCCAGATTGATATTAGTTATTTTTTGGGCCGGTAACACTCGTTACTGACGGTTTTTCTATATATATGTAGGTGAGGAATGCGAACGATGAAAGCTGTCGGGACTGCGGAGGAGCAGCACGGAACCGCGCACACATGTACTTGCCACGTGTAATGTATAATGATGATGTGTTAATGCTATGTGAATGATAATTTTGATGTGTTTGCTTGGATGAATTGCATGTTATGAAATGAACGGATAGATGTGAATGAGGAGGGAGCCTTGAGTTCAACCTCGGCTTAGATGAAAACAAATGAGATAATAATGGACTGTCACGGTAGATTGTTATGTTTTGTCGTATTTTGATAAAATATTTATATACCTTTGTTGTGGACAGGTTGGCCCTTATTACACTTTTAGGAGAAATTCTGTCCGTTCTTTTTGAAATAGTATATATTTTCTTTTGGTTTCTCATTTATTGTTTTGTTTTGTCTTTGCTTGCACGTCATGTCATGCATGTAGGACTCCGTTAGAACCCAATTGTTCCCATTCATGCATCTCATGTTTGCATCTCCATCTTGAGACACCGAGAGCAGATTCGGGTCGGCTTAACCGAACCCAGTAGATTAGCGAACGGTTCGGTCACCGGTGATATTTCCGGGTCGGTTCACGGGTGAGCCGAAACGGGGTGTTACAGAAGGTGTTTTAACTTTTGGCAATGGGTAGATAATGGCAACACAAGTCTGCATCACCACCGCCAACAAGAGAAAATGCATACATCAAAGATAGTATTCTGTACTGTACCTGTTAGGATTTTAACACCTGAAATCTCCAAACACCATGTTGTGTGTGTTTTGACGAGGCAAACTAATACAGGATAAAAGATAGATGACACACAAATTTAAAGTGAAAACTTTCTAAATTAAAATAAAACCACAAACAAAAAATATGAAATGGGTATAAGTACCCTACATTACAAACCATAGATAAAAGGTAGAAAAGGATAAGAAATAAATTACAGTTGGTCTTGTCGAAGAACCCAAACTCATATCTTCTCCTCACAATGAACAATTTCTCTTTCTTCTCTCACATGCGCCACTAATAGTGACCCTGTTTAGATCTGTAACCGCAACCTCTAACTAGAACACATTCCAATTAAGAACACCCATAATCTCTAACTGGAACACACTCCAATTAGGAACACTCTCAACCTCTAGTTAGAACACACTCCAATTAGGAATACACATCGGACAAAGGTGGTACACACATCAGATAAAGTAAGTATACCATGAGGAGAGGCTCTCCCTCCTCTAAGAGAGAAAGGGAGAACCTCATTGTAAAACCTCACAATGAAACCAAATAACACAATCTTCAATTGTACTCTCTTCTGTTCTATGTTCTCACTACAACTATATATACATATATATATATATATATATATATATATATATATATATAAACAGAACCCCGTAGATACGAAGAGTCAAACACTAAATACTCATCGTCTTCAACAATTCTACTCGAATTCCTCGTACCTTTTAGAAGAACTCCATGTATTTACGATTCTTCATGTAGTTGCATGTCTTCTCACATCCATCGTATGATGAGAGACCCCAATAGTACCAGCCCAGGACTACATACATCTATGGCAAAGGTTTGTCTGCTGGTGGTGTGAACATAGTCATCAACGTGCTCTTCTGGTGCCCCATACTTAAAGCAGAAACTGTTGTTCAAAGGAACCTTTCACACTCAAAACTGCCTGTACCATTCTTTCTTCAGTACCAGCAGATACATGAACAAACAGTAAAGGGTTGTTCTAGTTACATCTCTCTAGTATATTGTGATTGTAGAGGATCGTTTTTCAAACATCCTTGTGGATAACACTCGAGCCCTCGTAGCTTTGTTATTTATGACATGGATCCCGTATCGAGCCTTAAGATCTTTGACAACGTGCCTTAAGATCTTTGACAACGTCTTCTGCTGATTTATAGGGTGCACCATCTTGAAGACGAGCTATGATGAAGTTGGCAATCCACTTGAGAGTAGCTCGCTTGTAGATGGATCCTTTGATGAGCCGATTGCAAGTGTGGACTTTTAACGAAGGTGTTATCCTAAAGGTAGAAGAGAAGCTGACCTTTTTCGCAAGCAAGCGCCATAAGCATCCTTTGTCTGCACACTTAAGTGAATTCCTTTCGTGATCAATCCTTACCCGCTTGTGGTCAAAACTCAAACAAATTGCTTCCTCACAAGCGGTGTTCTTCGGTGTTTCCGAGTTGTCCTAACCCTCTTCCAATTTGGAAGGCGGTGTTGAGAAAAATCTCTAAGGTTAGAGAACAATAATAATGAACACAAGATATAGGAAAATAATATCTTGAGAAAGATAAAACAAAAATAAAAGAACAGAAATTTAGCGTAGAAAACCCAAGTCAAAAACCACGACACAACAATAAATCATTCACTACTTTAACCAAAGATTACAACAATCAAAACATATAAAAATGTACTCACTACTTTAACCAAAAATTACAGTCATCAAACATATAAAAATTTAAAAAAAGATTACTCACTCAACCTATACTATTAAGATTATACGATGAAGATTACTCACTCAACCTATACTATTAAGATTACACAATTTCTTTCCTATACTATTAAGGTTACAAGATTTTTCTATATTTTTCTATTTACGATTTCTCTATCTAAAATTAAACTAGTGAATAATATTCTCCTCTTCTTATCTTTATATTATTTCTATATTTCTCTCTTTTTCTCTCACATCCTGTCTGTCTTTAAAATAAGGCAAATGAATTTATATTTATAAATATGTTTTGAGGTCCTTCATCTTCTATGAAACAATAAATAATCACCTCTGTTTGGTATCCCAAAATTCTTTTAATATTTCAAATATGATAATGAGCTACATATCATTAATATTCATAATTATAAATATTAACAATCTCTCATTTAGAGTCTGATTACAACACACCAGTCTTGATTCTTCTTCCACTTGTTTGTTACATATCCCTTGCATGTTAGTGCAAGTTCAACAAAGTTGAGCAAAAACTTAGCTTTTGTCCCCCACCAATTTGGTCAACATGTTCATTGGATTCTTTTTTGTATTAATCTTTTCCAACTTCAATTTACCTCTTCTAACAAAGATTTGATAAAATGATATCTTAACCAAATGTGCTTGGTCCTAAAATGAAATACTGAGTTCTTAACTAAATGAATTGTACTTTGACTATCATTGAACAACTTGTAATCAACCCCATTAAAATCTAACTCATTATTTAAAATTTTAATTTAAATATACTCCTTACTAGCTTATGTAACAACCACATATTTAGCTTCAGTTAAAAATAAAGCAACTATCTTTTGTAATTTGGAAACCCAACTTACTCCGGTTTTACCAATATAAAGATGTATCCTGGTATACTCTTAAGGGTATTTCATGTTTTAAAAAGAGATGTGTCTGTACAATTATAAGTGGGAAGTGGGAATTAATAGACTCCAAAATTAATGGTGTGTATGGTTGATAATTACAGTGGTGTGAAAAATTTTTATGAAATGATTTTGAATTGTATAGGTGTGAATGCTTGGATTTATACAAAGAACTTATTCCGTATCCACAGGCTTGGTCATGGCAAAAATCCATTGTGCAGAAAAGAGCAACTTTGATGATTAAAGGTGAAGATCATTCAGATACAGTAATTGTCTTGCAGCATCCGCCTGTTTATACCTTGGGAACTGGCAGTGCAGAAGAGTTTCTGAAATTTGATGTCAAAAATGCTCCATTTGTTATTTATAGGGTAGAGCGTGGTGGTGAAGTCACATATCATGGTCCTGGGCAGGTACTCACTTTTAGATACATTTTGTTGATGATCTCTGACGCGTATTATTTTTCAACATTTATTTTCTTCAAATTCCAGACCCTCTTATTATCGCTCACTGGCCATTCATTAGTGATGTTTAGTAAACTTCCATGTTTGTGTAGGTTGCGTGTTTTAATTGTCACTGCAAGATAATATTGATGTTTAGTAAACTTCCAGGGGGCGTCGGGCTTGGAGTAGGGGGCGGCCCGCCGGGGGCAGGGGGCGGGGGAGGTGTAACACCCGGTTTTGGCTCACCCGTGAACCGACCCAGAAATATCACCGGCGACCGAACCGTTCGCTAATCTACTGGGTTCGGCTAAGCCGACCAGGATCTGCTCTCGGCATTTTAAGATGGAGATGCAAACATGAGATGCATGAATGGGAACAATTGGGTTCTAACACGGTCCTACATGCATGCTATGATATGTAAGCAAAATAAAACCATTCAATAGGCAAGAAATTTAAATAAAAATTCGTTAATTTTTACGGAAAAACGGACAGAATCTCCCCTAAATGTGCAATAGGGGCCAACCTGTCCACAACAAGGGTATATAAATATTTTAGCAAAATACGATAAAACATAACAATCTACCATGGCATTCAGTCATTATCTCTTTCATTTCGGTTGAACCGAGCTTGAACTCCAAACTAACTACTCATTCACATCTATCCGTTCATTTCATAACACGCAATTCATCCAAGCAAACACATCAAAATTATCATTCACATAGCATTAACACATCACCATTATACATTACACGCGGCAGGTACATGTGTGCGCGGTTTCGTGCTGCTCCTCCGCAGTCCTGACAGCTTTCATCGCTCGCATTCCTCACCTACATATATATATATAGAAAAACCGTCAGTAACGAGTGTTACCAGCCCAGAAAATAAGTAATATCAATCTGGCACAGGAGAGCAAACTCTCCTGTTGAATGAAAACCATATACTTCCTCAAGAACTCTCATCAGGGCACCTATGGGAGCCGTCGCCCTCGGGTCGATAGCGTCCCCCTTTCTTTCTCATTCTCATACCTTGGCCATTTCTCTATCGCTTCTCGCATCAAATCTCATTCTTTTCCGCCCTCTGCACCTTCCATATTACTCCTGGCCTTGAGTACGAAGGTCGAGCACTCTCAAGCAGTCGCCTTTAGTACCCTTTGAAACCACAAGTCTAGACATGCGCTGCAATGTAGTACCCGTAAACCTCCACACTTCTCCGGGTTTGAGGAACTCAAAGGTAGAGTTGTCAGGATCCCTCGGGAATGAAACGGCTCGTACACCATTCTAGAGCCCACTATCGACTCACACATGCCCGCTCGCGTAGCACGCTAGTCGGATTTCCCTCATTCAATCTCTCACAAAACGCAAAAACTATACATATATATAGGTATGGATTGGGATTTATACAATAGGCCCGAAGGCAACGTGAGCTGGATCTGAAGTTCAAAAACAAACTCGAGGGATCTCATCCTCGAGGGTTATTAATCCGGCAAATCATTGGCTAAATGGCCCGAGTTAAGTGGGATCCGATAAAACGCCACTTAACTTGTCCTGTACATGATAAATCAAATACACAATAGAGTAGCGTAAAAACAGAGAACGAGTCCTAAACGGACCTGGTAGAAGCTCCAAACGGGTCCACGCGCCTAGGCGGCGAGCTCCTACACCGTACCTACATAATCAAGCTAAAAACTAATGCCTGCATGATGAATCACACATCCTATAGCATGCACACACAATCAACACACTCACGCATCAATCAACACACATAAACCTATATCAATTCTAGCAAGTCTACTTAGGTTAGTTTGCATTAGATCATAATCATTACCTAGTTACCCTAATTAGTTTCTTAGCCTCCATTTTTAACACCACTCAATCAAACAAATTTCATATTTTATCCTTAATCAAATCTACATTTATATATATTATTATAACACACAATTCACCAATCCTAGCATACAATTCTAATAATCAATACTTTCAAATAATTAAGTTAAAATAAATTATACCTCGCGTCGTCGAAAATCGGCGACGGCTAGGGTTTCCGTTTCGCGGCTCGAAACTCGAATTCGGCACCTAGCGGCGTCCGAAGTCCGATCAGATTAGACCGGGTGTGTTCGGCCGATGATCCGGCGAATTTACTACGAATCCAATTTTTCGGCGGTTCTGGCAGTTTTCCGGCGAGTGTCGGCAGTTTTCCGGCGGATTCCGGCAATGATTTGGGACAGGGCAATCAGGGGGTCTATCGGCACCAGCTCGACGAGCTTGGTCCGATGGTGGTGTCAAACAAAGTAGCCGGGCCGGCGATGGCTGTCGGCGGCGGCGTCGAAAGTAGGTGGCGGCGGCGGCGTGCTCCGATCTAGGTTGCGGCCGGCCTCGACGGCGGTCGGGATGATGGGGGAAACATCAACGACGGCGAGAGGGTGAGACTGGTGGTCACAGCGGCGGCGACGGCGACCGAACGACGGCGGAATCTGGCCCGGAGTGGCGACGGCTTCGTGGCATCGCGGCGGCGCGGCGGCAAGCGATCGGTGGCCGAGGTCTGTCAGGACGGCACTACAACGGCGAGGGGACGACGGGCGGTCGATTCGGGCGGTAGGGCGGTCGATTCCGGCGGTAGGGCGGCAGTCGGCGGCGGTGGCGGCAACAACCCAATGGGCGGCGAGGGTTTTGGGAGGGGGAAATGTCGGGGAAAGGAGAGAAACCCTCCTAGTGGCAAACTCGTAAATAAGTATTGACTCGATTCCTACTCGGGTCAAAATAATAACTAGTTCGTAATAAATCCTAAAAAAATGTAGAAAAATATGAAAAAATTCCATAAAATAAAACAAATACAACAACATCCAAATGGCATGCTCTATAACTAATAACCCACCCGAATATAATCCAACGCATCCTAATGCGTTATTCGGCCTATAACTATTTCTACGATCAAACATATAAAATAAAAAAAATACTGCATACTTTTATATATTCTGATAACTCATCTCTCACCATCTCCTCGACGTTATCATCTTATATTCCGGTACACCTGACTCTCATCGCTCATAACTCACGGCTGGCCTCGACTCAGCACGCGGTTCATGAAACTGACTCGACTCGAACGAACGGTTGAACCGACTAGTTCAATAACTTAAAACTCTGACTCGAGTCACGGGTTTTACAGGAGGACGGGCCGGTGGCAGGGGGCTACGGGCCAGGGGAAGGGGGCGGGAGGGCGGCGTGGTCCGCTGAGGCTGCAACTTAAAGTTCTCAGCAGGGTTGATTTTACTTTTCTATTTCGATTTTTTTCAGTGCATCATTTTGAATAGTTGCAACTGATAGTTGCAAGAATCTATATACTATGCCACCGTCTTTTCAGACTTCATCAACGTATAATTATCAATCAAACTAATTCATAAATTTAATCCCCTTCCATCATACAATTAAATCAATATTTTTTAGTTGGTAGGTACGTTAATTTTTATTTATTAAGTTAGTCAAGTTGAGTAATTTGACTCAAAAGTAATTTGTATTTGGATTGATTCAAATATTTCAAGTCCACCTTAAGTTAGTTCGATTATAATTTATTAATTCTCATTTTTTATATAGTTTATACTAATTTAAAATTTTAAAAATCAAAATGACTTAAATTGACATTATTATGCATATATAGTAACATAATCATGCATATTTGTATTTAAAATTATTCTATATTATGTTATTTAAAATTTTTTATTTTGATTGAATTTTTTAAATATATTATGTAAAGTATAAACAAACTTATTTTTTATATAAAATATCAAATTTTAAATCAAGCCGGACGAAATAAGCATAAGCCTCCTGTCTACGACATATAAAACAAACTCTTACCACAAATTTCTAGAATCTTATTTCTCACAAGTCAAATTTCATGGGTTTTCCTTCTTCTTTTTTTCTTTGAAGCAGGAAAGGTGGTTTATCTTCTGGCAATGGGCAGATAGAGGAAATAGAGATTTTTTTGGGTTTCAACACAAATATTGTATCGAAATTAAATAGGTTATCCTTAAAAACTCAGGAGTAGGGAGCCAACTCGTGAGCATTTAACGTTCGGCTCAGCTCGACTCGACTCGAAATCCGACATTTAAATGCTCGAGTTCGAACTCGACTTGACTCCGTTATAACTCGAACTCAATTTAAAATCAACTCGTAGCTTGAATCAAACTCGACTTAAACTCGACTCGATAAAATAATATAATAATATAATCTTTATATTATATTATATTTTATATATAAATATACTAATAAGTTTAATTGTACTAGTTATATTTATTTATGTACAATATTATAGCAAAGTAGTGAGATAACTTAAATTGAAGGTATTGAAGTTAAAAACATGGAGGTTGTATTTTTTTAAGTGAGTTACTTTTGCCTTTATAATCGAGTCGGTTTTGGGTTCACGAACGAGTAGGGTTCAAACACATCAACATTAAACCGTTTAAGTGTATTCAAGCTCGAATCAAACTCAAGCATATATGTTCAAAGTTCGATCGATCTTGCATCGAGTTCAAACGAACTTCGAACTATTTTAGCCCAGTTCGAACATATGTTAAGCTCGACTTGCTCGCTCATTTAGTAACCATACTCAGGAGTCTTGAGACGATTGCAACGCGGCGGAGATGGTCATACGACCGGGTAATATTCATGGTCGCACGACCATCAAATTTGGCCTCAAAAACACGTGCTTTCAATTTCATGAGCCACTTGTGGTTTAATGGATCGGCCAAACAGATCCAGATGCACCTCTGGTCTCCAGGTTGATCTTTTCTGTTTTGTTGAGAACAAAAAATTATTTTATTTCAATGATCAGCTTGATCCTAGTAATGTGCTGTTTATTGTCAAGGTAGACGATTATAATCAAAGGGATGAGCTTATAAATAATTCGCCACAGAAGTGCCGCTATAATGCTTGGCCCCTGCTTTGGCAAATAACAAAATTACTAGAATGAAGGATATATTGTTTTCCGTACATTATTTGGCGGCGTTGGAAAATATATGTACTCTGAGATGCACTGACGACCTGATTGCTGAGATGTGTTCTAGTGTGGTTTATTAGGTGCTGATTGCTGAGATGTGTTCTAGTGTGGTTTATTAGGTGCAGATTGCTGAGATGTGTTCTGATTTGTTGTAGAGACCTAACCGAAGTACTTGTGTTTTGTTCAGCTAATCCTAGATCTTTCAGCAGAAGCTCCAATCGCTTCAAAATAACTTTGGTGTACCTTATCGTTGGCAAGCTTGTTTTGTTACCTATCAACTGAAATGTTGGTTCACAGTTAATGTGTGGGACTAATGTGAACATGAAATGACTTCTCAGTCCATTGGCAAGACTTTGGACCCGATATTTCATGATATAGACAAGTGCAAGTAGATGGACGGTGGGCGGTGTGTAGCTTTTGGCATGTGCCGACTGCCAATATGGAGATGAACATCGATCGTTTGCTTATCATTTAGTATATGATGATTGCTTGTAGCCCTTAGCTGTGTAAATGTGTCTGTTGGAATGGGACTTCACGGTTTTCTTAATGTGTCGTAGCTCATCTTATTAGCTACTAGAGAAATTAGATTGTCGTCGCTAAGATCTTGTTACGAAGAGTGAAACAATACACGCAAGAGTCTGGATGAGCATAAATTTACTGGAAGCCGTGCTTGCCAAGTGCTTGGTAGAAGTCTGGATGAACATATACATGGCTGATGTGAAGGATACAAAGACAACCATAGATTTGGAAAGAGTATCTATTTATGAGTCGAAAATGCAGTGTGGATGAAATTATCTAAAGCTCGAATAGAGGAACCCACGAATTCACCTTCTTCTTTAACTGCTGCTTTCATCGTCTCCTTCAACCGCCCGGCTTTCACCCTCATCTCCTCTCCCGCGCTTGTCATAACCATCTCTATCATCTTTCTCACATGCCCTTCATCGATCTCCCAGCTCTGCCCCAAAGTAATCTCCACACACACACCCAACTCCTCTGCCAACATCTTTGAATTTGCATATTGTTCTGCAAACAGAGGCCAGCCAATGATGGGCACCCCATTCGTCAAGCTCTCAACGATGGAGTTCCACCCACAGTGGCTCAGAAACGCCCCAGTCGACCCGTGCGACAAGATCTGCAACTGGGGAGCCCACTTTCTCACCAGCAACCCTTGCCTTCTCTCTTTGATTCTTTCTTCAAACCCTTTCGGCAGCCATTCATCCCTGAACTCCTCATTGATCTCGACGCCCAATGGAGGCCTTACCACCCAGATAAAAGGAAGGCCACTTGCCTCCAAAGCATTGGCAAGATGAGTCATCTGAGAGGTAGAGATAGTGTTTATGGTACCAAAGGCTATGTAGAGAACTGAAGATGGTTGTTGGAGATCCAACCATTTGATGCATGGATCAACTTCGGTGCATCCAACTTGTTGGCATTTAGCAGATCCGTAAGAAGAAACTGGTCCAATGGCCCATACTGGCCGTCCCGTCTTCCTGGTGAAGTACCGGATTCCGGTAGCCTCAACCTCTTGCACCGTATTGAAGAGGTACCCATCTGCTCGCAGGGATGACGCTATCTGCCTTTGGAAGAAGCAAGTCCACGGCTCTCCTTCCATGGCACCGATCAGGTGGCTCGGCAGCTGCGACTTCCTCATCAACCCGGCTTCTGGGAACTCCGGCACGGCAAACTCGTCGGCGTCGGTTTTGCGGTGAGGGAGGTGCGTCCATAGGGAGAACTCCATGGCCATGCCGTATGCACCGCCGGTGATGAACACGGTGGTAAATACACCCAGCCGCTTTGCGACGTCCACTGCCCATCCGACGAGGAAGTCGACCACCACGCAGACGGCGGCGGGGCCGTGTGCAGCGCAGAGGCCGGCGAGGAAGTGCTCGAAGGCCGGCCGGAGGGACTGGGTGGCCTCGAGGAGGGTGAGCCAGAGGTGGGGAGGCAGCTCGAAAGTGTTGAAGCTTCCCGGTGGGAGGCCATGTTTTGGCCCATCAAAGGGGAGCTCGAAGAAGTGGATGATGGAATCGGTGGTGGTATACAGGGGCTTGGTGAGGTGGGTGTGCACAAGAGTGACGTTGGTGGAGCTGTTTCGATTCTTGATCTTGTTGGCGACGGCCGTGAAGGGAGTGACATGGCTTACGCCCACGAAAGGGAAGAGAACCACTTCTTTCATTTCCTGCGATTGATGATCCTACATCATCAAACCATGCTGGCGGGGGAGCGTTGCAGAAGATTAGAGATGTCGGAGATAGATAGTTAAAAGGGGTACATGAAACACATCCATTCTTAGATAGAAGATTTGAGTGGTCGTCGCGAGCTGCTTTTGCACTTTGCCGACATATGCATAATAACAATTTAGCCGCCGTTGTTTTTGACATTTAATATATTAATCTTAATATCGGTTGTGCCTACATAATATATACATAATATATATATCTATATAGAGGGTGGGGGGTTGTAACGTAGCACACCCAAGATGGCTGTGCTGCGGGTGTTTCAATCGTTGGATCAAATCCAACGGCTGAAGCATGCCCCTCACTTCCCTCTTCTCCGGCCGTTAATCCAGCGGCTGGATAAAATAAAATAAAAAATTTCTGCATCACCGCCGCGGCCGGCTGTCGCCGCCATGCCGGCCAACGCATCGCCGCCACCCCAGCTGACGCGATGCCACCCCACCTGCCCCGCCCGTCGCCGCTCGCTGGGGGCGGCGGACGTAACCCTCGCGACGGCAGGGCGGCAGATCTAGTCGCCCGTCGCCGGGCAACACCACCACCACCCTGTCCCCCGCCCGCCACCCGATCCCCTGCCCGCCACCCGGCTGCATCCCCCGATCCCCTGCCCGCCACCCGGCCGCATCCCCCTCGGCCCCTGCCACCACCCAGCGCGCCTCGGCCCCGCCCGCCACCCAATCACGCCCTCGGCCTCCGCCCGCCACCCCGCCGCACCGCGCCCTGATCCCCGTCGCCGCCGCCCTCAGCCGTCGCCGTGGCCGGGCACCCTTCCGGCCCCTCCGCCGTCGCTGCTGCGGTGGTGCCGACGGCGGTACCACCCCTTTTGATCTTGGCCGTTGGATGCTAATCCAACGGCCAAGATCAAACTCCAGCACAACCAAGATGTGCTGGAGTACAGCTATCTTTTTTCAATATATATATATATATATATATATACATCCACCGAGTAATAACAATTTAGCCTACCTCTAAAATAAAAACTAGCAGTGAACCAAATTGTAAACCAACCCATCCTTTTTATTTTTATTTTACTTCCAAAAGAGGCTGCAGCTTGAAGTTCTCAATAGGGTTGATTTTACTTCACTATTTTGATTTTTTTTTCAGTGCATAATTTCGAATAGTTGAAACTTGAAGAATCTATATACTATGCCACCGTCTTTACATACTTCATCAACATATAAATATCAATCAAACTAATTCATAAATTTAATCCCCTTCCATCATACAACTAAATAAATATTTTTTAGCTCGGAGGTATGTTAAAATTTGTATTTATCAAGTCAAGTCAATCTAGTAATTTGACAAAAATTTGTGTTCGGATGGATTCAAATATTCCAAATCCACCTTAAGTTAGTTTGATTTTTATTTATTAATTCTCATTTTTTTATTTTTTATACTAATTTTAAATTTTAAAAATCAAAATATCTAAAATTGACATTATTAGGCATATATAGTAACATAATCATGCATATTTGTATTTAAAATTATTTTATATTATGTTATTTAAAAATTTTGATTTTGATTGAATTTTTTAAATATGTTATATAAAATATAAAAATCTTTTTTTTAAAAAATATCAAATTTTAAATCAAGCCGGATGAAATAAACATAAGCCTCCTGTCAAACTCTCACCGCAATTTTCTAGAACCTTATTTCTCACAAGTCAAATTTTACGAAGTAGGGAAGGTGGTTTATCTTCTGGCAATGGGCAGATTACTGAGAACACAAGTCTCCATCACCACCGCCAACAAGAGTTAATGCATACATCAGAGATAGTATTCTGTACTGTACCAGCCCAGGACTACATATATCCATGGCAAAGGCTTGTCCGCTGGTGGTGTGAACATAGTCGTCAGCGTGCTTTACTGGTGCCCATACTGAAGCAGAAACTGTTGTTCAAAGGAACCTTTCACACTCACAACTGCCTGTACCATTCTTTCTTCAGTACCAGCAGATGCATGAACAAACAGTCAAGGGTTGTTCCAGTTACATCTCTCTAGTATATTGTGATTGTAGAGGATCGTTTTTCAAACATCCTTGTGGATAACACTCGAGCCCTCCAGGCTCTGTTATTTGTGACATGGATCCCGTATCGAGCCTTAAGATCTTTGACAACGTCTTCTGCTGATTTATACGGTGCACCATCTTGGAGACGAGCTTTGATGAAGTTGGCAATCCACTTGACAGTAGCCCGCTTGTAGATGGATCCTTTGATGAGCCGATTGCAAGTGTGGACTTTTAACGAAGGTGTTATCCAAAGGTAGAAGAGAGGCTGACCTTTTTCGCAAGCAAGCGCCATAAGCATCCTTTGTCTGCACACTTAAGTGAATTCCTTTCGTGATCAGTCCTTACCCGCTTGTGGTCAAAACTCAGACAAATTGCTTCCTCACAAGCTGTGTTCTTCAGTGTTTCCGAGTTTGAAAATTCCTAACCCTCTTCCAATTTGGACGGCGGTGTTGAGAAACATTTCCAAGGTTTGGGAACAAATACAATATATAGGAATATAATATTTAAAATAAAAAATAAAAACAAAAGGAAAGAAATTTAACGTGAAAAACCCAAGTCAAAAACTATGGCAAAATAATAAATCATTATTATTTTAATTAAAAATTATAACAATCAAATATATAAAAATATACCTATTAATTTAACCAAAAATTACACTCATCAAATATATACAAATATGAAAAAAGATTAATCACTTAAACTATACTATTAAGATTACACGATTTCTCTCTTATACAATGAAGATTACACGATTTTTCTATTTACGATTTCTCTATATAAAATTAAATTAGTGAATAACATTTTCTTTTCTTATCTTTATATTCTTTCTATGTTTCTCTCTTTTTCTCTCACAACCTGTCTCTCTTTAAAATAAAACAAAAATAAGGCAAATGAATTTATATTTATAAGGATGTTTGAGGCCCTTTGTCTTTTATGAAATAATAAATAGTCACCTCTGTTTAGTATCCCGAAATTCTTTTAGTATTTCGAACATGATAATAAGCTACATATCATTAATATTTATAATTACAAATATTAACAATCTCTCATTAAGAGTCCGATTACAACATTCACAATTACAAATATTAATAATCTTTCATTTAGAGTCTGATTACAACACACCGGTTCTGATTATTCTTCCTGCATAAGTCATTCCTCCCTGCATGTTAGTGCAAGTTCACCAAAGTTGAGCAGAAACTCAACTTTTGTCCATCCACCGATTTAGTTAACATATCCATTGGATTCTTTTTTGTATCAATCTTTACCAAATTTAATACACCTCTTCTAACAAAGATTTGATAAAATGATATCTCAACAGAATGTGTTTGGTCCTAGAATGAAATAATAAATTTTTGACTAAATAAATTATACTTTGACTATCATTGAACAACTTGCAATCAATCCCATTAAAATCTAACTCATTCATTAAAATTTTAATTTAAATATACTCCTTACTAGCTTATAACTTATGGAACAGCTACATATTTAGCTTCACTTGAAAATAAAGAACTATCTTTTATAATTTAAAAACCCCACTTATATCTTTTGTAATTTGAAAAACCAACTTACTCCGATTCCACCAACTATAAAAATGTATCCATATATACTCCTTTCATTATCTGGTATTTCATGCTTTAAAAAGAGATGTGTCAGTATAATTATAAGTGGGAAGTGGGAAGTAATAGAGTCCAAAATTAATGGTGTGTATGGTTGATAATTACAGTGGTGTGAAAAATTTGAATGAAATGATTTTGAATTGTATAGGTGTGAATGCTTGGATTTATACAAAGAACTTATTCTGGTCATGGCAAAAATCCGTTGTGTAGAAAAGAGCAACTTTGATGATTAAAGGTGAAGATCATTCAGATACAGTAATTGTCTTGCAGGATCCGCCTGTTTATACCTTGGGAACTGGCAGTGCAGAAGAGTTTCTGAAATTTGATGTAAAAAATGCTCCATTTGTTATTTATAGGGTAGAGCGTGGTGGTCAAGTCACATATCATGGTCCTGGACAGTTACTCACTTTTAGATACATTTTGTTGATGATGTCTGACGCTTGTTATTTTTCAACATTTATTTTCTTCAAATTCCAGACCCTCTTATTATCGCTCACTGGCCATTCATTAGTGATGTTTAGTAAACTTCCATGTTTGTGTAGGTTGCGTGTTTTAATTGTCACTACAAGATAATATCAATGAAAAATCATTATCTAAACTTGTATTCTTTTTTTATCTATTTGTTGAGAATAACCTTGTTCCATAACACTTTGATCTCTAGATTGTGTTCTACCCTATTATCAACTTGAGGTATCACAAAACATACCTTCATTGCTACCTCAGGTCTCTTGAAGATGTGGTTCTCCGAGTTCTGACAAATACATTTTCGATAGGTTCACGAATTGAAGGATTGACAGGTGTTTGGGCTGGTACGTGCTTATTATCAATACTAGGATCTCAGCTGAGATAAAATTCATAAATATTTCCTTTTTATGAGAAGGGAAAAGCTTTGTGTAGTGGCATATAAAATTGAATTATGTTGAAGCATAACTAAATATAAAATGCTTGTGCTGGGGATTTTTTATTTATTATTTTATGCAAAGATGCTGCAGGATGTGTCCGGTGAGCGTGTATCTTTTTCTTTGCCAAACTATATGGATAGCGGAGATAAGCAATTGAAAGTATATTTGTTTTTTAAGTGTTTTTTTACCAAGTGATAGAATTATTCTTACGGTCCACTTCTATTGTACTTACTACAGTAAGTTTCTTGATGTTTTCTTTGTCTATACTTCTTAGAGGCAACCAAAAGATAGCTGCCATTGGAATTAAGGTTGCTCGTTGGATAACATTTCATGGATTAGCGCTGAATGTCACAACAGACCTAACTCCTTTTGAGCAAATGGTCCCCTGTGGCATTCGGGATCGACAGGTTGGAAGCTTGAGTAATCTCCTGGGTATTTCAACTCACGGTAGAGTTGAGTATGTACTTAACTTGATGGACATGACTCATGACTCACTGTTGAAGGAGTTTGCAGAAGTGTTTGGATTCAACTTAGAGTTCACCTCAAACTTGTACAGTTTACTGGAGCAATCAGCATATGGTTGATGATTCAAATTTATTCCACTGTGCACCACTCACCAAATTATTATGCACCTCAAGATGTATGGTCATGCAGGTATTATTTTAGTGCCAATTAAGTTATTCGTGCAAGAAGGAACGGATGGAAGGGTTTTTTATGACATTTAACCTGCCGTATTTGCAGAGTGACTTTACAAGTTTAGAAGTAAATTTTACCTTAAAACTTGGACCCATTGAATAATCCAGTGTGGTTTATTAGGTGCAGATTGCTGAGATGTGTTCTGATTTGTCGTAGAGACCTAACCGAAGTACTTGTGTTTTGTGCAGCTAATCCTAGATCTTTCAGCAGATGCTCCAATCGCTTCAAAATAACTTTGGTGTACCTTATCGTTGGCAAGCTTGTTTTGTTACCTATCAACTGAAATATTGGTTCACAGTTGATGTGTGGGACTAATGTGAACATTAAATTATTTCTCAGTCCATTGGCAAGACTTTGGACCCGCCATTTCATGATATAGACAAGTGCTAGTAGATGGACGGTGGGCGGTCTGTAGCTTTTGGCATGTGCCGACATGCGAATATGAAGATGAACATCGATCGTTTGCTTATCATTTAATATATGTTGATTGCTTATCGTCCTAGGTCTGTGAATGTCTGTTGGAATGTGGACTTGACATGGTTTTCTTAATATCCGTCCTAGTTCATCTTATTAGCTACTTGAGAAATTAGATTGTCGTCGCTAAGATCCTGTTACGAAGAGTGAAACAACAGACGCAAGAGTCTGGATGAGCATAAATTTACTGGAAGCCGTGCTTGCCAAGTGCTTGGCGAAAAATCTGGATGAACATATACATGGCTGATGTCAAGGATACAAAGACAACCATAGAATTGGAAAGAGTATCTATTTATGAGTCGAAAATGCAGTGTGGATGAAATTATCTAAAGCTCGAATAGAGGAACCCACGAATTCCTCTTCGTCTTTATTTGCTGCTTTCATCATCTCCTTCAACCGCCCGGCTTTCACCCTCATCTCCTCTCCCGTGCTTGTCATAACCATCTCTATCATCTTTCTCACATGCCCTTCATGAACCTCCCAGCTCTGCCCGAAAGCAATCTCCACGCACACACCCAACTCCTCTGCCAACATCTTTGAATTTGCATATTGTTCTGCAAACAGAGGCCAGCCAATGATGGGCACCCCATTCGTCAAGCTCTCAACGATGGAGTTCCACCCACAGTGGCTCAGAAACGCCCCAGTCGACCCGTGCGACAAGATCTGCAACTGGGGAGCCCACTTTCTCACCAGCAACCCTTGCCTTCTCTCTTTGATTCTTTCTTCAAACCCTTTCGGCAGCCATTCATTCCTGAACTCCTCATTGATCTCGACGCCCAATGGAGGCCTTACCACCCAGATAAAAGGAAGGCCACTTGCCTCCAAAGCATTGGCAAGATGTGTCATCTGAGAGGCAGAGATGGTGTTCATGGAACCAAAGGCTATGTAGAGAACTGAAGATCGTTCTTGGAGATCCAACCATTTGATGCATGGATCAACTTCGGTGCATCCAACTTGTTGGTATTTAGGAGATCCGTAAGAAGAAACTGGTCCAATGGCCCATACTGGCCGGCCCGTCTTCCTGGTGAAGTACCGGATTCCGGTAGCCTCAACCTCTTGCACCGTATTGAAGAGGTACCCATCTGCTCG
The DNA here is from genome assembly GCA_033002965.1 of Piper betle. Classification (NCBI taxonomy): domain Eukaryota; kingdom Viridiplantae; phylum Streptophyta; class Magnoliopsida; order Piperales; family Piperaceae; genus Piper; species Piper betle. Next base: position 237,878 of record JAURVB010000266.1, read on the forward strand.
CAGGGATGACGCTATCTGCCTTTGCAAGAAGCAAGTCCACGGCTCTCCTTCCATGGCACCGATCAGGTGGCTCGGCAGCTGCGACTTCCTCATCAACCCGGCTTCTGGGAACTCCGGCACGGCAAACTCGTCGGCGTCGGTTTTGCGGTGAGGGAGGTGCGTCCATAGGGAGAACTCCATGGCCATGCCGTATGCACCGCTGGTGATGAACACGGTGGTAAATACACCCAGCCGCTTTGCGACGTCCACTGCCCATCCGACGAGGAAGTCGACCACCACGCAGACGGCGGCGGGGCCGTGTGCGGCGCAGAGACCGGCGAGGAAGTGCTCGAAGGCCGGCCGGAGGGACTGGGTGGCCTCGAGGAGGGTGAGCCAGAGGTGGGGAGGCAGCTCGAAAGTGTTGAAGCTTCCCGGTGGGAGGCCATGTTTTGGCCCATCAAAGGGGAGCTCGAAGAAGTGGATGATGGAATCGGTGGTGGTATACAGGGGCTTGGTGAGGTGGGTGTGCACAAGAGTGACGTTGGTGGAGCTGTTTCGATTCTTGATCTTGTTGGCGACGGCCGTGAAGGGAGTGACATGGGTTACGCCCATGAAGGGGAAGAGAACCACTTCTTTCATTTCCTGCGATTGATGATCCTACATCTTCAAACCATGCTGGCGGGATGGAGCGTTGCAGAAGGTTTGATATGGTTGTAGATAGTAGACAAAATGGGTACATGAAGCATACTCATTCTCAGATATATATAGAAGATTTGAGTTGACGAGACGTCGCCAGCTGCTTTGCCGACGTATGCATAATAAATATCCACCGCATAATACTTGAGTGGACGTCGCCAGCTGCTTTGCACTTTGCGGATCTTATGCATAATAAGAATTTAGCCGCCATTGTTTTTGACATTTAATATATTAATCTAATGTGTCGTACCTACGCATTCATAATATATATATAAAGGTGGACTACGTTGCGCTGCCTATTTTGCCTCACAAGAGACATTAGATCTGGCCTTGACAAATCCCACCAACCCCCCCCACTACCCCTCCCCCTCCCCTCACCTTGTTTGGCTGGTCCCCCAATTGTCGCCTGTATGCTACCCCCCATCGTGGCCCCCTCTCGCTGCCTCCACATCGTGGCCCATCCGACCGACTCCTCGCCATTGCCTCTATGCAGCCCCCTGCTTGCCCACCTGTCCCCCCACCATCGCAAAGCCACCCCCTACCCTGGCCTGCCCCTTATCACCACCCCCGCTCCTCCCCGCGACCCCGACCCCCGGACCCCTAACCCCTGCCCACCGCCCCCCCCCCTTTCTTTCTCCCACATGTTGTCGTCTACCACCCCTACCCATCGATCCCTCCCCCCCCCCACACACACACCCTTTTTGTCTTAGCACTAGGGTCATGTAGCCAAAGCAAAGGGGGTGGGGGGGGAGCAAAAATAGGAGAATATAGATGGTAATTTTATAATAAAAATTTAACTCGATGCATAACTCGAGTCAAATTATAAAATAAAATAAAATAATTTCATAATAAAAATTTGACTCAATTTTGATTCTAGTCAATAATTTAAAATAAATATAAAATAAATACAATAAAATTGACTCGATTTGGGATTGAGTCAAGTTTTCAGTACAAAATAAATTTTAACTTGACTCGATCATAATTTCATAATAAAAACTTTACTCGAGTTCATCTTACGAAATAAAATGTGAAATAAATAGAATAAAATACTATAAAATAAAATAATCCATTAGAACTCAATTATTTTATTTTATGGTATTCGACTCGAGTGAAGTAAATAAAGAATTATTGACTTATTTTAAGTAAATAAAAAAGTAACTCAGGATCGACCCGAGTCAAGTCAATAAATAAATTAATTAATTTCGTAATAAAAACTTGATTCACTTCTGGATGGAGTCATTATTATGAAATAAATTTTAAATTTTTTTATTGACTCGAACCAATTTTAAAAAAAATTAAAAATATTAAAAACTTAACTCGAGAAAGGAGCGAGTTTAGTTTTTATTACAAAATTATTTTATTTTTTAAAAAATTATTTTGTAATATTGACACGAGTCGAGATAGTGTATAGTTTTTACTTTATGGTATTTTTTATTTTTAATATTTTTTTAAACAAATAAAATAAAACATTTTTAATAAAATAAAAGACTATAAAAAATATTACAAAATATAACTCGAAAAATATAAAAATATATAGTAAAATACCAAAAAATAAAATAATTGAGTAGTAATAGATTATTTTATTTTATAGTAATTTATTCTATTTGTTTCGTATTTTTATTACAAAATTATTTTATTTTTTAAAAATATATTTCGTAATATTAACTCAAGTAAGGATCGAACCACATTTTTATTGGGAAATTATTTTATATTTTAAAATTTATTTCGTAATATTAACCCGAGTAAGGATTGAGTCATGTTTTTAAATTTATTTCTTATTAAAAATTTGACTAGATTCCGACTCGAGTCAAGTTTTTATTACAAAATTATTTTATTTTTTTAAAAATCTATTTTGTAATATTAACTCGAGTTGGGATCGAACTAAGTTTTTATTATGAAATTATTTTATTTTTAAAATTTATTTCATAATATTAACTCAAGTCGGGATTGAGTCAAGTTTTAAATTTATTTCTTAATAAAAATTTTAACTTGATTCTGACTAGAGTTAAGTTTTTATTATAAAATTATTTTATTTTTTAAACATCTACTTCTTAATATTAATTTGATTCGGGTTCGAGTCAAGCTTTTATTACGATATTATTTTATTTTTTAAAATTTATTTCCTAATATTAACTTGAGTCGGGAGGGGCGAGAATGGGGGGATCGAGTAAAATTTTAAATTTATTTTATAAAAAATAAAATAATTTTGTAATAAATTATTTTAACTCGAGTCGAGATCGAGTCAAGTTTTTATTACAAAATTATTTTATATTTTTTTAAATTTATTTGATAGTATTAACTCGAGTGAGACCAAATCAAATTTTTATTACGAAATTATTTTATTTTTTTAAAATTTATTTTATAATAAAAACTTGACTCAAGTCGAGATCGAATCAAATTTTTATTATAAAATTATTTTATTATTTTTAAATTTATTTTGTAATTAGAACTTAACTCAATCTCGTGCAAGATCTAATTAAAATTTTATTATAAAATTATTTTATATTTTTTAAAATTTATTTTATAATATTAACATGAGTCGAAACCGAATCAAATTTTATTATAAAATTATTTTATTTCTTTTAAAATTTATTTTATAATAAAAATTTAACTTGAATCGTGATCGAGTAAAATTTTTATTACTATATTACCCTCCCCGGATTCCTCCCCTCCTCTGTTTGTCGCGCCACTTGACTGCCGGCGACCGCCCGCACGGGCGGGGTTGGGGGATCCGGGAGGAGTGGAATGGCAGCAGGATGCGAGTGGGGGCGGCGGTGGCTTGGTGGCGGGGTGCGGGGTGGGGAGGGGGGGGGGGAGGGAATGGGGCGGCGGTGGCTTGGTGGCAGGGGAGCGAGGGGCCGCGGGGGCGGGGGGCTGGGAGGGGGGCGGTGTGCCGGAGACAGGGAATGGGGGCGGCCGGTGGCTTGGTGGCGGGGAGTGAGGGGTCCGGCGAGGCGGGGGCTACGGAAAAAAAAGTTGGGGGAGGGGGGGGCGGCGCGCCGGGGCGGGAGCGGGACGGGCCGGTGGCTAGGGGGCTGGGGCCGGGGGCGAGAGGGCGGCGTGGTCCGCTGAGGCTGCAACTTAAAGTTCTCAGTAGGGTGATTTTACTTTCTATTTTGATTTTTTTTCGGTGCATCATTTGAATAGTTGCAACTGGAAGAATCTATATACTATGCCACCGTCTTTTCGGACTTCGTCGACGTATAATTATCGGTCAGGCTAGTTCATAAATTTAATCCCCTTCCATCATACAATTAAATCAATGTTTTTTAGTTGTTAGGTACGTTAATTTTTATTTATTAAGTTAGTCAAGTTGAGTAATTTGACTCAAAAGTAATTTGTATTCGGATTGATTCAAATATTTCAAGTCCACCTTAAGTTAATTCGATTTTTATTTATTAATTCTCATTTTTAATATAGTTTATACTAATTTTAAATTTTAAAAACCAAAATAACTTAAATTGACATTATTATGCATATATAGTAACATAATCATGCATATTTGTATTTAAAATTATTCAATATTATGCTATTTAAAAATTTTTTATTTTGATTGAATTTTTTAAATATATTATATAAACTATAAAAATCTTATTTTTTATATAAAATATCAAATTTTAAATCAAGCCCAACGAAATAAGCATAAGCCTCCCGTCTACGAGATATAAAACAAATTCTTACCACAAATTTCTAGAATCTTATTTCTCAAAAGTCAAATTTCATGGGTTTTCCTTCTTCTTCTTTTTTTGAAGCAGGAAAGGTGGTTTGTCTTCTAGCAATGGGCAGATTGAGGAAATAGAGATTTTTTTGGGTTTCAACACAAATATTGTATCAAAATTAAATAGGTTATCCTTAAAAGCTCAGGACTAGGGAGCCGAGCTTGTGAGCATTTAACGTTTGGCTCGGCTCAGCTCGACTCGACTCGAAACCCAACATTTAAATGCTCAAGTTCGAACTCGACTTAACTCGGTTATAACTCGAACTCAACTTAAAATTAACTTGTAGCTTGACTTAAACTCGACTCGGCTAAAATAATATAATAATATAATCTTTATATTATATATATATATACCAATAAGTTTAATTGTATTAGTTATATTTATTTATGTATAATATTATAGCAAAGTAGTGAGATAAACTTAAATAGAAGGTATTGACGTTAAAAGAAATGGAGGTTGTGTTTTTTCAAGTGAGTTACTTTTGCCTTTATAATTGAACCAGCCTTAAACGAACTTCGAATTATTTGAGCCCAGTTCGAACATACGTTAAGCTCGACTCACTCGCTCATTTAGTAACGGAGTCTTGAGACGATTGCAATGCGGCGGAGATGGTCATACGTCCAGGTAATATTCACGGTCGCACGACCATCAAATTTGGCCTCAAAAACACTTTCAATTTCATGAGCCACTTGTGGTTTACCGGATCGGCCAAACAGATCCAGATGCACCTCTCTGGTCTCCAGGTTGATCTCTTCTGTTTTGTTGAGAACAAAAAATTATTTTATTTCAATGATCAGCTTGATCCTAGTAACGTGCTGTTTATTGTCAAGGTAGACGATTATAATCAAAGGGATGAGCTTATAAAATAAGTCGCCATAGAAATGCCACTCTAATGCTTGGCCCCTGCTTTGGCAAATAACAAAATTACTAGAATGAAGGATATATTGTTTTCCGTACATTATTTGGCGGCGTTGGAAAATATATGTAATCTGAGATGCTCCATTATTGATCTGCTAAAGATAATGACGATTCCAGCATAAGGCTGGCCTAAATTAATTCATTGTCTGTGTAGAGTACATAAATAATGAACATTACTTGTTCACAGAAATAACTACAGTACAATTTCTATCCGTCATTTGTACATTTTAATTGCTATCCTTCAACCCAAATGAAAGATGTAACAATAATGAGGAGAGCTACTGTCCGCTAGTTGAATTGAGTCAGTAATGCATCAACGAGCAGCCAGATGACGTTCGCACTCGATGATCTCGCAACATCGCAGCGCTCTTCAAAGATCTTCAATACAGCTGATCGTCCAAAGCATCATCCATGTACTTAATTCGTGATAATTCCTCCTGCAGCCCCACCAGGTCAGATGATAAGTAAAACATGAACCTTACAGTTTCTGCTTGGCAGCTTGCATCAATGGTAACAGCTCCCACTTCCAGACTGGTAGCAATATTACCTTGATGCAACATTGCATTCTCTATAGACGGCAAGGATCCTGATCACCATCTTCACGTAGATAACAACAGTGATCCTTTGAATGTTTGCAATCTGATGCGGTAATTTGCATATAGTATTGTCCAAGGCAATTCCATACGGAACCAATAAATTGTCTCTTCATTTCCTAATTCCCCATTTTGCAGATGACTTATGATCAGCTCCCAACCAACAAGCTGCCGCGCTCCTTTATTTGGTTCAACTTTTTGCAGGGTTCTAACGTGTTCATCGTGGACAGTCATGATACTTAAGGCCTCAAACCACTTGATCATATTTGCTTTGAGAGACGCCAATAAATTCAACTGATCTTCGAGGTCCGAACAGGAAGGTGGAAGGAAAAAATTCCACGATGTAATCTTCACTTCCAGTGAGAGGACTCCTTAAGATTAGAACAAAACAACTCAACAATCCAAACATGCGAGCATAGTGTACGAGAGGGTACTTCATTTTGCTAAAGATTGTAATGTCCATAACAAAACATGGCCTTTGGTTTAGTAAAGCTCTCCCAGCTGCTCCCTGACGCTTGTGCAAGTGGTGCTCATGACATGCATCTCTTAAGTCCCACATATGGGCATCGACCACATATAATGCACATCGTTTACAGACATGCAGCCTTTATTGAAAGTAGAAATAGCAGGGTACACGCCAGGTCTGAGCCAGGGGAAGATTATTTGCTTGGTACAACGCAGTTAACAACTCCAGAATTTCCCTTAAAGCAGCTTGACGTCCACTGTGACTAAGCTGTCAAAATAATGTAAAAAAAGGGTGCATACGACTCACAGCTTAAACTTGAATGAATGTTTAGGAAAAAACTCACCTGCCTGTGTGGTTTCACACAAAAATCAGACCTTTTAAGGTTGACAGCCTGCACGAGAATTCCAAAGTTATCGTAATTTACTGAGAAATGTGATACTGATGTGAGGACTAATGATCAAAATGCAGAACCATTTTGATCAAGGAAATGATACTAATGTGAGGACTAACCTCAACTGCTTTGCAAATTTAATCAATCTCTGAACCGAAGTTTCTTTTGTGTGTTGTCATTATCAGCTCAACAATACAAATGCAACTCTGGCCTGTAGGTTAGAAAACAGGCATGCTTTTGGAGGGGATACTCTTTGTGGGTGTCAGCTTACATTTGGTGTCCATTCTGGCAATTTTTGCATAAATACGATCCCAGGAAGCCCCAAGTCTCCATCACCACCGCCAACAAGAGAAAATGCATACATCAGAGATAGTATTCTGTACTGTACCAGCCCAGGACTACATACATCTATGGCAAAGGTTTGTCTGCTGGTGGTGAGAACACAGTCGTCAACGTGCTTTACTGGTGCCCATACTTGAAGCAGAAACTGTTGTTTAAAGGAACCTTTAACACTCAAAACTGCCTGTACCATTCTTTCTTCAGTACCAGCAGATGCATGAACAAACAGTCAAGGGTTGTTCCAGTTACATCTCTCTAGTGTATTGTGATCGTAGGATCGTTTTTCCAACAACCTTGTGGATAACACTCGAGCCCTCCAGGCTTTGTTATTTGTGACATGGATCCCATATCGAGCCTTAAGATCTTTGACAACGTCTTCTGCTGATTTATAAGGTGCACCATCTTGAAGACGAGCTTTGATGAAGTTGGCAATCCGCTTGACAGTAGCTCGCTTTTAGATGGATTCTTTGATTAGCCGATTGCAAGTGTGGACTTATAACGAAGATGTTATCCTAAAGGTAGAAGAGAGGCTGATCTTTTTCGCAAGCAAGCGCCATAAGCATCCTTTGTCTGCACACTTAAGTGAATACCTTTTGGGATCAGTCCGTACCCGCTTGTGGTCAAAACTAAACCAAATTGCTTCCTCACAAGCTGTGTTCTTCAGTGTTTCCAAGTTTGAAAATTCCTTACCCTCTTCCAACTTGGAAGGTGTCTTCATTAATCATATGGGCGTCGTCGTGATCATCATCTTTTGGCAACACCTGATCAACATTTTCTTCTCATTCCTCTCAGCGAATATATTAGAATTTGGCAAATTATCCTACTGATCTACTCCATCTCCCAAAAAAAAAAGCTGCAATACAATACATGAGAAAATACTTACATGATGAGGAGGAACCGGGTGATGACGACCTGGCATGGATGATGATTGACCTCCTTTTCGTGGCACAGTTTTCTCCTTTCTACCTAGTTGCCTGCAACTTATTGATCAGGAAATTGACCAAAAAGGTAAAGAATGGAGGAGAAGACAATAAATAAATGTAATTACAGAGCATTAACAGTGAGATGAATTGAACTCACTTGGTGTTGATTTTAGCACGAATGGTCGATCTTGACTCAACCTCTGTTGTAGGAACTCGGCCGGATCTCCGTGCGGACCCGGCCGATTTAAATCGGATTCGGCGCGATGCCGATCCGATTTAACTCGGAATCGGAATCGGCCGATTTAAATCGGAATCGGTTTTTTTAATGAAATTACTAAAATACCCTAGGTATGATTTTTATTAAATTATTTAAGCATGGGTAAAATGGTAATTTGGATTTTAAAAACCTAAAATCAAACCCGCTCCCCCACGCCGCCGCCGCTCGTCCGCCCGCCGCCGCCCCGTTTCCGCCCTCCGCCGTGCTCCCCGACTCCGGGCTCGCCGCCGACCGGGCTACCGACCTCGCCGCCGACCTCGCAACGTCGCCGCCGAAGTGTGGCCGGACCGAATCGGGCTGTGACGCACGAATCGCCGCGACTCGCCGCCGACTCGCCGCCGCTCTGGGCCGCCTCGCCGCCGGCTGCGGGCCGCCGACTGTTCGTCCGACCGGGCTGCCGACATCCTCCGACATCGCCGCCGCGAGACTCGCCGCCGACCGGGCCGGCGGCGGCGGCGGCGGGGGTAAAGAGTGGCATTCTCGTAATTAAAAGTTGACTCGAGTCTAACTCGAGTCAAAATAATAATTAATTCTAAATAATTTAAAAAAATCTTAAAAAATATTTAAAAATATCAGAAACTATAATACACAGAATAATATCAAAATAACATCAATACCCAATTTTAATATATTTATATTATAAATTGTCAAATTATTATATATGACCGATTAAATTAATTTGGACCGATTCAACTGAACCGATTCTTGGCCGATTCAGACCGATTCCGATTCCGATTCATGCAACCATGGATTCAACTGGCACCGCCGAAGAGAAGAATATGTAGACTTCCAAAGGATGATCAGAGCCACAATTCATATTTCAAACATCTTCATCGTTGCATATGCTGATCAGAGTGTTGCCGCCCAATTTAAAACCAGGACACCTGTACTTGAAATCCAAACCCACACTTGATGAACTGCCAGACAAAAATGCGGTTACTTCGGATAGGAATGCTTGATAGTCTATGGCAGGATGAACATGCATGATCCTTTTCTTCCCCCAAGATAAACAACTCCCCCTCTACAATGCCGGAATCTCCTCCATAGGAGCAGCACACTGGAACCATCTCGAACACCAATTTTAACGGAGGAAGTCGAACTACCAGTGCGACGAATTTAAGTAGTCTTGTTTCTGATAGTACAAATTTAATGAAGGGAAGACATCATTTGATCTGCAAAAGAGGGATCAAACCACTTGACTCTTGGAGAGAATTGGAAAACAGTTGACGGTTAACAACCTCATAATAAATCAACATAAAAAATGAGTACCAACTCTTGCGTTTTTCAAAGCAAACGAGCCTCTATATAATTCGTTCCATAAAAAAATAGAAGGGAAATAACATGGATGGATCATTGAAGATTGTATCATGTTCATGCGGACAGAAATTTGTAATTCAATTATTCAACAATCCCTCCCAAAAATTATTGAATAAACAGATATATTGTTTTTCATACAATATTGGGTAAAGTACAAATTGTATATATAAAGTAGCTCTGCCAACAACTGTTCAACATGCATCTGTGACCTGACCTCCCAATGAGGCTCACCTACATTTTAAATCTGTACAGTGTTCATGACTAATTGGAGAGCACTGTTGTATGCATATATCCCACCTATGCAAAGCCATTTTCCTCCAGCTTCAATTTTCAACAGTATGCAACAGGACACCTTAATTGGTGTTGGGCTCTTATTTCTTATCCTTGCCCTCAAATGGTAAGATTGTCTTATTCAAAACTATGGCTGTCCCGGGCTGGGTCAAAAGGCTACCAACAAACAGCAAGGCCAACGATAATTACAAGTTCTTGCTACAAGTTTGATATGCTTATTATTGCTTTTTCCTCCCACCATTTTCGTATGCCTCCTTTGCCTTGTTGATAGAAACCTCAAGCTCAACAGACTTCTTGAATGATTCCTCAGCAAAGCTGTAGAATTGTTCAAAGAAGGTGATTAAGCTTTTCTGCAAGCTATCGAAATCAGAATTCCAATCGAGGGGTGCTTCCCTTGGCAATAAATTAACAGCGGCTTCACCATTTCCTTCACCCTTCCCCGATAAGGTTGAGTTCAGCTTCTTGTTTTGGCTCTTGTCATGCTTCGGCAGGAATCGAGTTGTCACCATCTCAAGTCCTCTGATACCATTCTCAACATTTCTAGTTGGCAACTCATCAAGCTTCAACAGCCAATCTCGACAGGTAACAAATACAGGTGGGGGTAAATGCTTGGTAGGTGAAAACTCTTCATGTCTCGATCTCTTGGATGACTTTTGCTGGAGAGGGGAAACACATTTCAGAAGCCAACTGTTTATAGAGCGCACATAAGATTTTTGGGAACTGATCCACTTTGCAAAACTTGAACGCAGATTGTTTAGCTCCGAACCAAGTAGCATGGTTAATTGTTGATGAGATTCAGACTGAAGAGAAAAATAAGAATTCCCACTGTTGTATGCAACGGAAATTATGTTGAACTGATGTTTGTGAGCATTTAGCATCGTCTCCCACATGTGGGTTAACCTGGAAGCAGCATAAAAGTTACAAGACCTCTAATAGTTTTACCTTTTTTTATCATCAAGTATAATCACACCATTGAACTGCCCTCATATTTCTAAACACAAAAGGAACAAGTAAAAGTGTGTACCCTTCAATTAATTCCTCAAGTTGAGGCTGCAGTTCTTTATCTCTTATTTCCTCTATTTTCTTTGAAATAGACCCAATTCTTTGGATGGAAACTCTAATTCTTGAGTGAAGATCCCTAACAGAAGTTCGAGTTTTATCAACTGTAGTTGAGCTTTCCCCTTGGGATTCTTGCTGTCTCAGCAACTTACATTTTTGGTCGTAGTCCCTCCTTATAAGCCCACTCGCCTGAAAGCAATTCAAACATGTGTTACCTTATCTATAAAATTTATTCTTTAACTGCAGTTGTCATAAACATTGCAAATTGTTATGCTGAAAACTAACTCATCAGCACAAGTTGCGTTCCAATACCAATTAAATTATCTCCCATCTAATAACTAAAATATGGCGCAAGCAATTGCTCGCCCTTTATACATCTAGATTTCCCATGCATAAATCCATGATAGATATTTTTGCCTGAGTTTGTAACCAAAGCTGCTAGATTTACATCTCTGAATTAAAACAGACAAGGTACAGTATAGACAATTTAAAGTTCAAATAGATAAAAAATGTAATATAACTACTACCTTGACCTCATCATAAATTTTTCTTTCCCAAGCATAAAGCCTATCCAAGGTGGAGGCATGACTGCCAGAATTCATGCAAAAATTTCGATAAAGATCACCACCGTCAAAAGCTTCGTCTTTGGAATCAGCTGCAAGAGGATTTCTGGATGATGAAGAACGTGAGGATGTTGATCTATGCCAGGTTAGGTACTTTATTTCACTTGCACTTGATGGAGGTACTATACCTGATTCACCAAGTAAGAGAATTTTAGAATAGAAAAGTAACCTCATTGACAACCATTGACATTTTATAACTAGCTTAAAAGTTAAAGTTGCCATTTATGACAGTCAACAAAACATCATGTAACTTTTATGACCAAATTAGGTCTGTTATGTTAGCTCACTGCAAATAAAAGACAAGATATATTATTCTGCGACGGAAGTCTTCTCCATGTGCTTATATCTCCACAAGCCTTTATGGCTTATAATGGGGCATAAACAGAAACTCACTAACACAAACAAAACTGATTACCATTTTAGCATATTTTCCAGTCAGAAAACACCATAAAAATTATGTCAAAATGATAATATAAAAAAGCACTCTGACAACAATCTACATTTCAACAAGAATACTGTTAAGTGAGGATAACGTTTTATATTTGTCAGTAACAACTACAAAAGACATAGCTAATCAGAACTTGACCACGTGCACAACCGTTATCTTCTCAACTAAAGTAAACTGAAAGATAAACTAACTTCTAAGTGTTACATGTTACAAAAACGTTAGCCACCTTCCAAAATGCCTTTCAAGTCCACATTCTATCTTTTGTATGGATTTGAACTAAATGATACCAGGAAGAAGCATATCTTTAACTTCAAGAACATAAGAGCTGGAAGCTCCACAAATATCTACAAACAGCATCATCTAAATCAAGCAAGTAGAAAGAAGTTTGTATGAGGCAAGGTATCAGAGAAGCTACCTTCAGGGGCTCTCTCTGGGTCTTCAAAGCAGACAAGCACAGGCTTGAAAAATCATTGACACTCTTGGCTTTCCGACTACAATAAAAAGGTTTTCGACATAGAAATTGTCAAATATCCACATCAGCTACATTTGATCAAGAAATTGAGTTGATGCTAAATGTCACTGAATACTGTGAGTTTTTAAGAAGGGTTACCTTTGGTTCCAGAGTACAGTGGACGATATTGTATTTCAGTAGCTTCGAGCATTCGTAAAACTTCTTTGCCAGAGTCAGATGCCCTGCTAAATAGATTTTCAATCTCCTTGATGCTTGACAAGAAGTCCTTGGGCTCGAGCTTGTTTTCAGCACTAGAAGCTTTACTCGGGCATGGTAGGTTACCATTTGACAGTGGACTTAACGAAGGTGAGCCATTCGTCGATGACATTAATTTGGGGGCTTCTTCTACATCTCTATCTACACTTTCTTTTATGGAAGCTTTTTCACCATTTGCTTGCGTAGTCTTTGGTTTCGAAGAGTTAACTGGTGAGGTGGTTGGAGATTCACTTGGCGAATACATCTCCAATACATCAGCCCGCCTCCTATAACTTTGAACTAAAGGAGAGGAAGAAAGATTATCAAAATCACCTTCGGATTCTGAGTACTCTTCGTCCTTCTGATAGATAGTACTTTTCTCTCCATCTTCTTCCAGATTAGGAATGCCCTCTTCTTCTCTGAGTTTACCAATATCCTCCATGTTTTCTCTTCCATCTTGATAAGAAAATTGATGATCAATAGGATGGAATAAGCCCCAATAGTCCCATGGTGGCATTTCTGGTTGGGATGACGGAGGATCATCAAATGATGTGTCGCCATGGTGTTGGAATTTTGAATCTTGTGCATTGCCTAATGGAGAGCTCATTGTTGCAGTAACTAGAGCTGATGGTTTTTCTTCTACTTTAGTGGAAGCTGTCACGCTTTTCTTCATGTAATTTGCATGAGTATGGCTGGAGGAGGGAGGCGAAGGAGTAGGGGATGACACTTCAACAGAATCGACCCGCTGGGAAGTTGAAGGCGATGAGAATAAGAAGTGTGATACAGGCTTTTCAGTTAATGCTAATAGTTCAGGGGTTGCAGAGGTGGAACTAAACAAAGAAGATTCAGGGGCTGCAGATGCAGGTTCAACGAACTTCTTTAGTGCAGTACCAATCCTCTTTAGAGATTGGATATACGCAACATGAGCCTCAGCAAATGAACACCTCCCATCAACAGCTTGTCTGACAAAGCGTCGTCTTTCGCGACATAGTATGAGAGCCTTGTCATCTTCTAACTTAGAGGTGTTAGCTCCCATTCTGTATATGGATGACGCAGCAAAAATTATGATCCACTTTTTAAACATGTGAGCAACGTGAACAGCAACTAGACTACAAACTTTTGAGCTGTCATGCTTAGACAGCCACAAACTCTTGGAACCTTCAAAGACTAATGACAGAGCTGAACATCATCACCAACATTATAGTTATCGATTAAAGAAAAATCATGATGCCAATTAGATCTACAATAAATACTTTTCTCTGCATTGAATTAAAAGATAATTTTGCAAGAAAGAAAACGAACGGTATAGTCAAAAGAACTCAAAACCAATTTGGCAAAATCTTCATGCAAACAACACCAGATTGCATCCGCCGAAATAAGCACTTTACAGTACTAGTAACAAAATCGTAACGGAAAACACGACAAATCAAATCCAAGGAAGAAACTACGCAATCACGAAAAAAAAAAAGAGTAACAGAGCACCACAGACACTTCAATTTTCCTAGATCAGATAGCACACTTACGCAGACGGGAGGACACAATAGAATTACAAAACCAAACCAGCAGATGGACTCAATTCACCAACGTATGAATCATTACAATCAAATTCACAAACACTGGACATCAATAACACCCAAAACTCCCCCAAACCAGCACCCAAATCCACTCAAAACCCACAACCCCAGCAAACAAAAACATAAAACCAACCTACCCAGATCGAAATTCAACGGAAGAAAGGAGAAGCCGGCGTCAAAACGAAGCTACGGTTCAATCACATGGCGCATACATGCCAACACCACACACTAACCTGATAGCCGAATGATCACTCAACTACCAACGAAGGTTGGAAGAAGGTGTGAAGAAGGATGGAGATGAGATGAGGCTCTTGGAGAATTTGTGGGGCGGAATGGTGAAGCCATGGCTTTTTCCTCCATGGAAACCGAACGGCAAGGAAGGAAGCTTAGGCCAACCCAGAGGAGGACGACAGTGAAACCGTGGGCCCCGCACTCCATTTTGGTGTTATTACGTATTTAGAACGTGTGGTGTGTGGACTTGAAGTCCCCGGTACACTTTTAATTTGATTTTGGGGGCCTTGATGTTCTTGAAATAGCCATTGATACCCTCGCATTTGATTGCTTCATATCAAGAAAAGACTTGAAAGAGGTTTAGTAGGATCATTTGTTTATGATATTAAGTGGGCACTTAATGTCTTGCACGCATTTTTAATGTTATATTGTATTAAAGTGATCAGATCATGATACTAAGTACCCACTTATATACTTTTTTTTTAATGATATATTGTATTACAGTGATCAGATCATGATACTAAGTACCCACTTATATATGATTTTTTTTAACCTATTAATCATACTGATTTTTTATTTAATGACCTAATCTTGTTTTGTGTTCTTTAATACATGTGTTCTAAGAAGACACATGAATCATGCAAGTTTAATAAATTATTGAAGAGAGTATTAATGTTATCATTAACTCATGCAGTGAATAATCACGATCTTTGTGAAAATTATAGATTGATAATAATAACTACTTGTTTGAAGCGACGTTCTTAGTCTTTAAAAAGAATATGGTAATCAAAGAAATAAGTTTGTACTTATGACATGCATGCTAGCTTAAGGCATTAGTGGGTGTAAGGATTTATCCGGCGTGATTTTGAGGTGGTTATTTACAACTAGCCAATTAAGAATTCTCGAATAGATGTACTGACAGTACATCAAAGGTAGAATCATCGATCCTGAGAGGCCACAATTCTTACGAGCAAGCGTATTAATGACGTGGAATGTATAAAATAAAACCAAAGTTAAATAGAGGATTTGACGCTGACGAAGAATGGGCTGCCTCGTGCCGACATAACCAATTGTCATCGAGTTTTTCTTTATTCTGAATTGCAAGTTATAATATTTCTATGACAAAAATACCCTTTATAATAAAAATAATATGTTTTTTAAGAAATTCTATTCTTAAGAATATATTTGATTTGAAAAGTTAATTTTAAGATATAACTATTGTAGATGCGTTATGTATAGTTATATGAAGTAGATAAAATAAAGGTGTGAACCATGCAAGATTGAGGATGCTTATACATATCAACAATAGCTGATATTAGAATGCCAGCATTTTTTAAACCTACCCATCTATTTAAATCATATGATTGTAATTTTTTTGATATTGACAAAATTACATTCATCATTTGATTGTCATTGTAATCCAATAATTGGTATTAAATTTAATTTATATAAATGTATCAACTCTAATACTAATTATTCTATACAAGATTTATTAAATAAATAAATTAGCTTTCTTTCTATATATATATATATATATATATATATATATATATATAAGATTAAATACCCTAAGGATGACGGTAAAAAATTTTTTTGCCATCACCCTTAATCTGGGTTGTCTGATTATATCAGACACCCCAAATTTATTATAGAGGCGGCTAGGCTAACCATAGTATAGGTGCAACGGAGGGCGGTGGTGACGAGGTTGTCAAGCCGGTCGAGGATATCGCCGAGGCAAGTCAGAGGTATGTGTGCAGAGGGCAGCGACACTGCAAGCGAAGGGCATGGGCGGGGAGGAGGTAGGGATGCAGCACCACAGGCGTGGGCACGGTGGAGGCTGCGGCATTGCGGGCAGGCGACTAGGGTGGGGGAGAAGGAAGGGCGGCGGCACAGCAAACTCCGCAAGCAAAGGGCTTGGGCAGGTAGAGAGTGTAGGCAGGGAAGAAAAAGGGCGATGACATCGCGGGGGTGGGTGCGGCGGGGAAGAAAGGCGGTGACACATAGGTATAGGCGCAGTAAAGGGAGGCACTATTACAATCGAAGGTGACAGTGTGGACAATAATAACAAGATTTTTTAAAAAAAATATTAATTTGAGTTGTTTAATATAATCAAACAGCTCAGATTTAAGATAACGATAGACAATTTGAGTATCTAATATATATATATATTATTTATATTTATACGAAGATCAATTGATCAATTTTTATGAGGGGCAAAAGTGGGAGTTTAGCCCAATAATTGAAGCCGGTGACGATGGAATCAGCCAATGAATATGAAAAAAAACCATCTCAAATGCGCGCATGCATGCATCAGACCAGCCGACTTTTTTTTGTTTTGCCCCCGCAAAAGTTCATTATTACCATCAAACACATGCCCCACCAATAAGAATTTATTAATTAATTAATTAAGAAAAATAAAGGCCCTTCCTATGCTGTCGTTTGCAAAATTTAGGACGACAATCAATTCCTGTGGCCTCGGAACACGGGTGGGCCCAAAAGTTAGAAGATTGTGTCCCCATCCATGTGAGGCCTTTTATATTTAATTAATGATGAAGATGATTTTTGTTTAACAAAAATGATAATTAATTAAATATATAAATAAATAAATTATTATAAATAATATCAAAATTACTTGTTTGTTCTTTTATTTATATATATATATATATTAATAATGCTTATTGCACTCGTAGCTTTTTTTTGCAGTGTACGGCCCGTGGGCCGTTAGATAAAAATTTAACGGCTCACAGGCCTCAAGTCTACAGCTCAACCCGCCCGCCTGACCCGTCGCCGCCCTGACCCCCACCCCCCTCCCCACCGCCGCAGCTTCCCTGGCAAGTGCCGCCCGCGCGACCCTGCCCGCGGCGCTGTGCCCGACCCCCCCAACGCAACCGACCAACCCCACCACCCCACCACCCCACCACCCCGCTGCGGCCCGCCCCAAGCCGCAGTGACCCCTCCTCCCCGCCCAGCCCCCTGCCGTGGCCCCCCCAAGCCACTTGCCCCTCCAACGCGGCCGGACGGGGTTGGGCATGCGGCGTTGTCGGGCGGGCTGTGGGTTCGGGCATGCAGGCAAATCGGACGGGTTAGGCAGGTCGACAAGTAGGGTTGTGGATTTAAGGGCCATAAGTTATTGGATTTTTATCCAACGGCCTATAGGTCATACGCTACAATGCGCCGTAAAAGGGCTGCAGTGCATTGTAACAACCCTTATATATGTATATATATAAATGGAAAAGATGTGTAAAATCACATATATCATTAGGACGGCAGGTTGGAGGTTCACACGAAGGTGGTGGCGTATACATGGAATACGTACAGGGAGGGCTCTTTAATATAGGGTCTCATGAATTTTTATTTAGTATAATTTCATTTAATGATTTTATATAATTCCTTCATAATCAATTAATGACTATTAAAAATGGTAAAAGATAAATTTGCTGCTATTTTTAACATGGTAGAAAAACAATGAGATCCCGCCTCGAAGTGGAGTTACTTTATGCTTTTGCTTTGATGCTTCAATCAGCTTCTACCTTACAATTAGTTTATAAACTCCATGACTTTTGAAAGAAAAGGATGATATAAAGATGGAGACACACAACACACGTCGTCCACTTACTTAAAAGTTAGAAGCCAAAACAAAAGGCGCTTAGTCACCAGCTTTACCAGCCTTTATTATATTTGTGCATGGTTGTGGACAAAGCTTGAACTCACTGCCATTGAGCATCGGATGCATATGCGAGTGCAAAGCCTTAAAAGCTAAGCAAAGCAAAAAGAGAATCAAAGGATATGCATTAACAGCTTTTGATCTCTCTGCATGCATGCATTTTTTTCAGAGCGCTAGCTTTTGATCTCGATAATATTGGTCTTTAAGAACCAATTTATTCACCGGTGTACTGGAATTTAGAAAATATTTGACAAAGCGAAGAAAAGGAGTTGGATCCCAATGTGGATATCAGTGCATTAAACCGGTTGCTTTATCTTTTAAGAAAGCAGCTGAAGCTGCCAAAGTAGATAACATGTCAGACTCATTGAGGCTGCCTAGTTGCCTTCCTTTAATCTGTTTTGCAAAGGAGTGTGATTTTTTATTTGCTAGCTCTTAGAAGAACTCTTTTTTCTTGGGCTATAATTAGTCCACACAATAAGAGAAAGTGAGAAAAATAAATGGGCCTTTTCTCCTTGTACAATGGAGCGAGAGCAGTAAGAAGTTCATATATGGGACAAACATGTGTAGCTCTATTGAATGAGTCCATCATTTGTTGTACAAGGCCCAGACTGGGACAACGCAGTATCTCTATTCACACGTAGTCGTCTCTAAACAGCCCACCGACCTAGACTTTCCAGAAGTCCTGTTCCCCCAAAAAGGCAATCGTTTTTTGTACCCCGATTGGCTACTTTTTTGGGGAACTGTCTCCGACATCTGACAGGGCCGTGAGCCCATTACCATATTACCCCTCACTGCACTGGACCGGCAAAGACAGCGGTCGGTCAGCCAAGACAGGAGGTGGGAGGATAGCATCAGTATCTATAAACACTTACGGTTTCATTATTTGTTTGAAAAAAGTCTGCTCCTTCGACGGACTCACCGCGTTCGGCTCGTACAAAGCATGGCTAGATTGATCGGTTGTGCCGCGCGACTTTCTCTCGATGACAGCAGTCCTGAAGACTTCATCAGCGATGTTCATCGTTAGGGCAAACGATGCAGTAGACTGAAGTGGTGATTGCCACGAAAGTTAGTAAATCAATTCTATGTCTTGAGCATAGTATAGGAACACATCTACTAAATGCCTTAAGCCCCCGCCTCCTCCTGCTCATAGCTGTTGAATCCCTCCCTGCTATTTCAGTTGCTCATTCAATCCTGTTTCATAATAATAATAATAATTATTATTATAATTATTAAAATCGCGAAAGATTGAATCAAATAAACACTCGTTCTTGATTTTTTTTGTTTTGTTTTGTTTTGTTTTGGGGATTGGGAGATCCATCGATGGAATAACAAGGCCCGCATTAGAGGTTTCTCCTATCAGGTTTTGTATTTGATCGATCTCACTTCACCGTCTTCTTTGATTCCGTTATTCTGCATTGTTTTTAGCATGTATGTAGTGATTCTTGCTGTTGCATTTACTGTTCTTGGTTTGTTGTTTTTTGTGGTGAATATATTAGTGCTTACTCGGAGTTATTATCACCATTCTCGTCTCGCATTTGCGAAGCATGGATCTTGTTCTTTATATCTCAGTGCATTTGTGAATCCACCCAGTTTGGCAATGTCATTTGATCATTGTAATATGCAGTGCTCGGTGTTGAATATTTATTTGCGAGTGAGCTGGATTGGTATCTAGGTTTTTTGTTCTCTCTTTTTAAGTGGATTGGTTGAAGTGATTGTTTGTTGCTGATTGTGGGGTATTTTTGGCATCATTCTTTACCGAATAGAAACGATGATAATCACTTCGGACAGTAGATGCGTAAAGTGCAGGGATTCTAATGCATCACAACGATTTGGTTATTTTTTTAGAAATATGCAACATGCTGATCGGTTGAAGGCTAGCAGGGTTGCTTACGAACTGACAAAATCCATCCATCCCTTCTTGTTTTGCATCATATATCTCATTTCCCGGCGTCCACCTGTTACTTGCAGACTTGCGGCCACCTTCGTGTTAAGAGAAAGAAGCATTTATATATCTATCGAAATAAATATTCTGTACATTTGGTCATGAAGATGAGTGTAATCCTTTTAAGTAGAAAAACGAAGTTAGTTCAAACCACATAGGATGACACATTGATGAATCAACTAATATCCTCGTGGACTAAACCTAGGGTTTTCCGTGTTAAGACTTTGATATCCGTTAAATTAATCATACATCTAATACCTACTATGATAAGATTTAATATGTTAGTGAGAATTATGTTTATAATCTTTAACTTGACTAACTATTTTTTAAGAAATAACTACGCCTACAGGCTGCACTTAGTCTAGATTATTACAGGTTTTGTATTAAATAGTGGGCTGAACTGGATGTTGGCTAGGCCCCCGGTGAGACCCAAGATTGAACGTGGGCCATGCCACAAGCCATAGGCCAAGGTTTGGAATTTCGAAGATGAAATTTCTTCATGGGTAGATTGTAATATCTTGGAAATTAATCTCATATTTAATACTTAATAATGTAAGATTTAATATATTAATGAGAATAGTGCTTACAATCTTAAATTTAGTTAATTACTTTTAAAGAAATGACTGACCTGTTAGTTGATATTACGAGAACCAAAACTTTACTCTCTCATTAATTAACCCAATCATGGCTATCAGCCTAACTGACCAAAAAATAAGCTAAGATTGAGATGACTAAACCAAATCAACAATTGCAACATCTTGTGAACTTGTAGTAGAGTCCTGCCAAATGTGATGGAGAAATTTTGTCGAAATATTATCTTGTTTACTTTGTTTCTATTTTCTATCTTTTGGTGAAAGATTGATTTAGCTTATCGCTTTGATGGGAAATGCAGGTTATATGCCATCTGATCTATATAACCTGAATTCTGCATATGGCACTGGAGATGAACTTAAAAATTGCATTGATGAAATGCATGCACAAGACCTTTTGGAACTTTTTTAATATCAATTTTTTCTATTTTAAAATTAAAGCTGTGAATTAGTCGAAGAACACTAAGCATGAAATGGTTTTTCTGAAAATGACGGTCATGAGTAGCCTATAATTGTTAAGCATATTCAGCTGGAATTTTATTCTTAGAGTTGCCTGCGGACTATCTCATGTAAAGACCTTGTTGATTTCCTACTTTTCCACTTTGCAGAGCTTTTATAGGAGTGATTATCTGAGTAGAAAATTATTGTTGCATTCAATCAAAGCCCTTTTCAGTGTCTTGAAATATTTTTCCTATACAAGTGCAAAATGAGCATCCAATTACATGATTGTAGGGATTCAGCTAATTAAATCTAATTTTAAAAGTCTCTAGGTGAGCAGTCTGTTCATTTGGGAAAAGTAGTTATAACAGCCCCATTTGTTTTTATTATTGTTTCAGTTTATGGGCTAATTTTTTATGCTCGTGATTTTTCTTGAGAAAGAGTTGACTTCCTCTTAATAAGATATAGTTTGGCCATTGACATGAACTCCCAGTTGAATGTGTGGTCTTAGTTTTGTAGCACTTGATAACTACCTTTGCAGTGTCCTGTTTTTTCTAGGCTTATTAATTTTAGTTTTTTATCACAAGTTGTCATAACTATGAAGATCTTGTGTCCTGAAGGCTCTAGTAGATGTTGTTTTGAATCATCGATGTGCTCAGAAGCAGGTGATGCTCTTTCTTTAATATCATTTTCCCATTATGTTTCCTTTTTTTATCTCTTAATTTTTCAGAGTTGTTACTCAGGTAATCCTTTTTAATATTATGCTCACTGCACTGATAGTGATACATTGCAGTTCCTAAAATCTTCTGATTTCATAACTTGTCTTACCTAAATAGTTTAATGGTTTCAGAACCCAACTGGAATCTGGAATATTTTCGGTGGTAAGCTGCATGGGGAGCAGAAGCCATTGTCTGTGACGATCCAAATTTTCCATAAAGTGGTATGCATGTATCATGCATTTCTTTTTGTCTCTGATAAAGACTATGATATGATTCAATTTCTTTAGGCTGAGATATAGTTCATGTGTATACCCAACACTACTCCAGGGCAGTACAGAAAGGCATGTCCTGAATTTTTTCAATATATGCTTTCCATTTTATTCCAAAGATAAAGGATAATGCTGCTAAATTTAAACTCGTACATTCTTATAGGCAATTGGTTTTTGTAATTTTTTTAAATTGTTAATGTATTTTTCTGTTTGCAAGCGACGTCTCTCCATGCTGCACCAAATATTGATCATTCCCAAGAATTTGTGCGTAAAGATACAAAAGAATGGTTAAATTGGCTGCGGAATAATATTGGTTTTGATGGCTGGAGACTTGATTTTGTGAGGACGGCTTCTATTATCTTCTTTCTCTTACCATCGAAACCATTTTGTCGTGATGTGTTTGAGACTTAAAATAAAGCATAAACATAAAGTATTACAACTTACAACCACAGGACGGATATATTAAGGAAAATCTGTAAACTTAGTCTTACGTCCTTTGCTACCATACACAGAGGTTTCTCAGGTGGCTATGTCAAAGAATATATTGAACATTCAAATCCTGCTTTTGCAAATGGCGAATATTGGGATAGTTTAGCATATGAAGGGGGAAACTTATGTTATAATCAAGGTAAGAATTTTCTGAGCATCTGCCGTGCTTGTTTGGATGTATTTAGAGTATCCAGCATACGAGACTTCATTTTCTCACATTTGCATGCATTGATGTGGTCTTAACAATGAAAATTTCATTTAATATTATCTTCTGCTATATTTCTGCTGTTAAGATATAGATGTGTCTTCTATGTAGATGCTCATCGTCAGCGAATTGTCAATTGGATAAATGCCACAGGCGGAACTTCATCTGCATTTGATGTCAAAACAAAGGTAATCGACATAGATGGCACATGCTTATATTGTCGGCATAGAGATTGCAATTCTTCAGTTTCAACTTTTTTCCATTGCTTTTTTGGACAATTATATGGTTATCATGAGACGAAAGTTGTAATCAAATTATCACTGTACTTGCACTTATCTATAGTCAAAGTGATAATCCAACTTTTTCTTGCTTATTCGTTTTGGACAATTAGTGGTTTTGCTGAAAAGTGCCACATGCAATAATGCAAGTTCTTTCAGTCTCTTCAGATCTATCTACATCTGTATTTAAGTAGCTGATATGATAAATTTTGAAAATCGGTTACAATTGGCGGGAAAAGTCGTTGCAACTAAATTTTGAAAAACTGTTGAAATTTTGAATTCGAATTTACAGTAGTTGTGATCAAAACATTGTAATCAATTCGAATTGTGAATTGATATAAAGAGAATGGATGTACAAACAAAAGCTATGAAAAAGTATTTGCATCTTCTCAAACTTTTATCTTCTTCCTCTGCGTTCTTCTCTGTTCTTGTTCTCTGTTTCTTCTCCTCTGTTCCTATTCCTCTGTATTCGTCCGAATACTTCTGTAATCCTTCTTCCAATCATTCATTCTCGATCTGAAGGATGAATTCTCACCGAGATGTGACCAACTCCAGCCCTGGCCTTCTTCCTAAGCCGGAGGATTGTAACAAATTGGTATCAGAGCAGGCACGATCAATGAGGGATCTATTGGTAAAGAATGATGCTGAGGTAAATTCTACTTTACCAGATTTCACCAATCTAGCTATTGGACAAGTACATTTGCAAAATTCAATTGATGCTTGTACAAAAGTGTTGAAAGTGGTTCAGGATTCTATAAATTCCATGAACACTAGATTAACTCGAATTGAGATTTCCAAAATGCACGAGGTTGCTGAGGAGGTGGGAAGAAATGAATTGAGATCTGAGGTGGTCTCCTTCAATGCTTATGATAATGCAAATAATCATGGAGATCCAAGGGTGTTGAATCATGTAGGCCGTCTGAAATTCAGAAGATATAATGGAAAGGAAGATCCAGTTATTTGGTTGGGATTATGTGAACAATATTTTGAACTGTATCATATTAGTGAAAGGGATAAGGTTCCTATCACCTCCTATCATTTG